>JAFEMH010006893.1:0-65000 GCA_022495995.1 Adenophora triphylla var. japonica | reverse complement strand
TTTCACCGGCGGAATATTTCCGTCGCTGATAAAGATTTAGCGGCGGAATATTCCGTCGGTAAATCAACCGCCAAATTAGCGGCGGAAATAAACGAATATTCGAGGAATATTCGTTTTAGCGGCGGAATTTAGCGGCGGAATTAAATTCCGTCGCTAAATTTGACGCCAAAAATTTTCCGACGCTAAAGCCTATATTCCGCCGCTATTTAGCGACGAAATCTGTCCGTCGCTGATAATTCCGTCGCTAAATGACCTGTTTCTGGTAGTGGTCGATCAATTGAATCGCAAAGATGCTCACAACTCTCGCGTTCTTGTCAATTAAGGTCAGCAAAGATACTAAAAATATATTAAATTTTCCGATAAAAGAAAATCAATGATATCATTTTGTATGAGAACGTTGGTGGGAAATGCCAATGGATAGTTTTCATCCTTAGTTTCCGATCAAATTTAGAATCTAGTAATTAATTTTCTACGAAAGTCGCTTCCTTCTTGAGGAAACGCGACAAGTATTAACGAAATTTTCGTTGCTAATATTTTTTTTTTTTTAAACTGAGCTAAGAATATAATATAAGGAAAACATCGAACTAACTAGATCGCTATCTATTGCCAAATCTTTTAGATTATATGCCTCGTGCAATTTCTAAATTTAAATGCTTTATCTGGGTGACGGCTATGTTAAATATAAATAATTATTTTGTATAAAGATTAACTAACTTAAGAAAAACATGATATTTTTTATCGGCAAACTTTCGTCTTGAAATAAAAAATATAAAAGTATTTTATAATATTTCAGTTTATTAAATTATAATAAAGTTTTATTAATTATCATGAAGTTGGAACTAATCTATATAATATATAAAAGCAGAAACATTTCAAGATCATACAGCTCTCCACGTGAAATTCCAAGTCAGCTCTATGATCACCAATTATTAGCCGCCATGTGTCACATTCAATGAAGAGTTTTATTTTAGATTTTGATTTAAACACAAATTTTAGCTTTTAAATTCAAATAAAATATTTTTAAACGTAATAAATTCAAACTACAACAGTACAACTACTTCATCCGAAAGAATGTGATGGTGGTAGAAAGTAAAAACATTGTCTTGGAGCATGCACCGATTTCACTTATCATTATCCCCCATATTAGATTTTAGATTAATAGATTAGTTTTTTTTTATTGAATTAAATTTAATTTGTTTAAATTTTATTATTCTCTCCATCCTAAAATGAATGATTTTTTTCAAGATTAAGGAATCATTTAAAAAAAATTAATTTTAATCTAGAAAAAATAATAAACATTCCTTTAATTCATTTTCAAAATTTTAAATTTGTAAAAATATACTGAATTATGAAAAAAAAAACAAAAATTTAAAAGAACATTTATTTTGAGACAATAATGGTCATTCAATCTATATAATCTATATAATATATAAAAGCAGAAACATTTCAAGACCATACAGCTCACCACGTGGAATTTCAAGTCAGCTCTATGTTCACCAATTATTAGCCGCCACATGTCACATTCAATGAAGAGTTTTATTTTAGATTTTGATTTAAACTTAAATTTTAGCTTTTAAATTCAAATAAAATATTTTTAAACGTAATAAATTCAAACTACAACGGTTCAACTACTTCATCCGAAAGAATGTGATGGTGGTAGAAAGTAAAAACATTGTCTTGGAGCATGCACTGATTTCTCTTATCCTTATCCCCCATATTAGATTTTAGATTAATAGATTAGTTTTTTTATTGAATTAAATTTAATTTGTTTAAATTTTATTATTCTCTCTATCCTAAAATGAATGATTTTTTTTTCAAGATTAAGGAATCATTTTAAAAAAATTTAATTTTAATCTAGAAAAAAATAATAAACATTCTTTTAATTTTATTTTCAAAATTTTAGATTTGTAAAAATATAATGAATTATGAAAAAAAATTAAATCAAAAAAATTTAAAAGAATATTTATTTTGCGACAATAATGGTCATTCAATCTATATAATATATAAAGCAGAAACATTTCAAGACCATATAGCTCGCCACATGAAACTCCAAGTCAGCTCTATGTTCACCAATTATTAGCCGTCATGTGTGCCACATTCAATGAAATTGAATAGTTTTATTTAAGATTTTGATTTAAACTCAAATTTTAGCATCTAAATCCAAACAAAATATTTTTAGATTATTAGATTAGTTTATTTTACTGAATTAAATTTAATTTGTTTAAATTGTATTATTCTCTCCATCCTAAAATAAATGATTTTTTTTTTCTAAATTTAAGAATCATTTTAAAAAAAAGTTAATTTTAATCTAGAAAAAATAATAAACATTCTTTTAATTCATTTTCAAAATTTTAGATTTGTAAAAATATAATGAATTATGAAAAAAATTAAATCAAAAATTTTAAAAGAAAATTTATTTTGAGACAATAATGGTAATTCAATCTATCTATTTAATATATAAAATCTGAAACATTTCAAGACCATACAGCTCGCCACGTAGAATTTCAAGTCAGCTCTATGTTCACCAATTATTAGCCGCCATGTGTCAAATTCAATGAAGAGTTTTATTTTAGATTTGATTTAAACACAAATTTTTAGCTTTTAAATCCAAACAAAATATTTTTAAACGTAATAAATTCAAAATACAGCGGTTCAACTACTTCATCGGAAAGAATGTGATGGTGGTAAAAAATAGAAACATTGTCTTGGAGCATGCACTGATTTCTCTTATCATTATCACCCATATTAGATTTTAGATTATTAGATTAGTTTATTTTATTGGATTAAATTTAATTTGTTTAAATTGTATTATTCTCTCCATCCTAAAATGAATGATTTTTTAAAAATTTATGAATCATTTTAAAAAATTTAATTTAAATCTAGAAAAAATAAAAAACATTCTTTTAATTCATTTTCAAAATTTTAGATTTGTAAAAATATAATTATGAAAAAAAATTAAATCAAAAAATTTAAAAGAACATTTATTTTGAGACAATAATGGTCATTCAATCTATATAATCTATATAATATATAAAAGCAGAAACATTTCAAGACCATACAACTTGCAACGTGGAATTCCAAGTCAGCTCTATGTTCACCAATTATTAGCCGCCATGTGTCACATTCAATGAAGAGTTTTATTTTAGATTTTTATTTAAACCAAAATGTTAGCTTTTAAATCCAAACAAAATATTTTTAAATGTAATAAATTCAAACAACAGCGGTTCAACTACTTCATCAGAAAGAATGTGATGGTTGTAGAAAGTAGAAAAATTATCTTGGAGCATGCACTGATTTCTCTTATCATTATCCCCCATATTAGATTTTAGATTATTAGATTAGTTTATTTTATTGGATTAAATTTAATTTATTTAAATTGTATTATTCTCTCCATCCTAAAATGAATAATTTTTTTACAAAATTTAAGAATCATTTAAAAAAAATTAATTTTAATCTAGAAAAAATAATAAACATTCTTTTAATTCATTTTCAAAATTTTAGATTTGTAAAAATATAATGAATTATGAAAAAAATTAAATCAAACAATATAAAAGAAGATTTATTTTGAGACAATAATGGTCATTCAATTAGAGATAGAGGAAGTATCATTATCCATTATCCCCATATCAGATTATCATATTAGTACATTTATTAGTTTAAATTTAAAATTTAGAAATTATCATCTTTGTAAGTCTTTTTAAGTAAGATTCCCAAATCGTATTATCAGATTATATTTATTATTTTTAGCTTATCTAATCAGTATATTTTATTAGTTTAAATTTAAAATTTGAAAATTCTCATCTAATGAAAGTCTTTTGAAAGTAATAGTCCTAGAACTTAATCTCTTTTTATAACCAGAAATCACTATCATTCATTTGTATCTATCATTCTTTTGCATACGTTTTAGCGCATCTGCCTCTTCCAAGTTTGTCTTTCTTTTTTCTCTCAAATCCATTTTTTTTCAAATTAAATTTGTGCTGCATAGTTTCAATAGTGATTAATAATTAAATGATATTTCAATTTCTAACGAGCTATTATTCTTAGGATAGAAATGTCAGTGCTTTACTAACATTTATTGTTGTTTACTAACCGTAATATATATTTGATTGTTAGATGTTATAACCAATTTCTAATGCATATTAACTCGGTTTGTATGCCATTTGAGCCTGCCTTCTTGATTGTTTAATGCTTGATTAATAAAATACTCAACCAAAAAGATACGAGTATTTATGATTTTCTAATTCCTATCAAGTGTACTAAGTGATACTTGGTGATGATAAAGAAATTTTGTTAAGTCCGCGCCGAGCATGATCTCGCAAAGAAGACAAGCAACCAAAATCCAACAAAGCTAACTTCATTATCCTAATTTTTCATTCTCCGCATTATATAATATATGAAAGCAGAAACATTTCAAGACCATACAGTTCGCCACGTGGAATTCCAAGTCAGCTCTATGTTCACCAATTATTAACCCCCATGTGTCACATTCAATGAAGAGTTTTATTTTAGATTTTGATTTAAACACAAATTTTAGGTTTTAAATCCAAACAAAATATTTTTAAACGTAGTAAATTCAAACTATAGCGGTTCAACTACTTCATCCGAAAGAATGTGATTGTGGTAGAAAGTAGAAACATTGTCTTGGAGCATGCACTGATTTCTCTTATCATTATCACCCATATTAGATTTTAGATTATTAGATTAGTTTATTTTATTGGATTAAATTTATTTTTTTAAATTGTATTATTCTCTCCATCCTAAAATGAATGATTTTTTTCTAACGAGCTATTATTCTTAGGATAGAAATATCAGTGCTTTACTAACATTTAATGTTGTTTACTAACCTTAATGTATATTGGGTTGTTGGATGTTATAACCAATTTCTAATGCATATTAACTCGGTTTGTATGCCATTTGAGCCTGCCTTCTTGATTGTTTAATGCTTGATTAATAAAATACTCAACCAAAAAAGATACGAGTATTTATGATTTCCTAATTCCTATCAAGTGTACTAAGTGATACTTGTTGATGATAAAGAAACTTTTGTTAAGTCCGCGCCGAGCATGATCTCGCAAAGAAGACAAGCAACGAAAATCCAACAAAGCTAACTTCATTATCCTAATTTTTTCATTCTCCGCATTATGGCCATTGAAAGCTAAACCTCCACGGACACAATTAAATTGATTCTATCATTCTCTTAGTATTATTTAATTTGATCATCTCAATTATAGTTTTTAAGAATATTTTTTGTTGTGATTTTTAACTTAGGTAATTATCTTGATTCTTTTTTCTGTGTGTTGATCAAACATGTTCCTTTTTTTTTTTTTTATGAAACTGATCAAATATGATCCTAAGCATTACATTGTTGTCAAGGTCTCTTTTTAGAAAAAGTATATTCCGTCCCAAAATGAAAAACTAAATTATTTTTCTAATTTTTTCTTGATTAACGATAAATTTAAAATATTTTGGTCATTCATTTTGGGATATAATATTATTATATTAAACAATGTACGCTAGGCATTTAGTTTTTTATATACTACTAAAAGATATAATCACGTTAAAAAAACCTCAATTCATGAATAAGTAACACTTTTATGTTTAGTGAATCATATTTTGTGAGGTAATTCTGAATCTATATTTGTTTAGAGTGCGTCTGCTGAGAAACGCGTTTCTCCATAACTATGGAGAAACGTGTTTTTCATAGCCAGAAGCTTTACATTTGATAACCAGAAAAAAAAACCCAAGGCCAAGACCAAAAGCTTCTGGATATCCAGAAGCTTTGCATTTGATAGCCAGAAGCTTTGCAGTTGATATCCAGAAGCTTTGTATTTGATAGCCAGAAGGATGTGAAATGTATATCCGAAGCTGTTAGGTGCATATCCGAGCGGTAGGTGCATATCGAAAATGTGTTAGGGCATATCCAGAAATTGCTATTGAAGGTTTACGGATATCCGAAACCTTCAAATGTATATCCGAAACATTTTGAAGGTTTACGGATATTCATTTGAAGGTTTCTGGATATCACTTTTATAGGTTTCTGGCTATCTAGCTCATTGTCGCGCGACATGTCGGGACCCGTTTCTCCATAACTTATGGAGAAACGCGTTTCTCCCTAGATTTTGTGATTTGTTTATATGATACAAAATTTATCTCTACTATGTGCATCCATTAAAGTGTAAATTAGCTTTTGGTATAATTTGTATAGTTTATTATTTTAAGTGATACTTCTTTCATGCGAGATACGAATATTGCAGTCATATTGCATGCTTATTAAGGAAAAAAGTGGGCAAACAGTTTGAGTGGCTTGAAGACTTAATTATCAAAAACACTATTTATGATTCAAATTAATTGAAATACGAAGTATGTACGTTATGTTGTGGTTTTTTTTTTTGTAATTATAAGCATGATAAGGGCAAAAATTGTCATTATTTTTTATTTTAAAACTTTACTCTAGGATGAACGTAAAAAAGAACGAAATAGAAACCTTACTTACTTTGGGACAAAATGTTTATAATATTTTTATTACTAAGAATATTAAGAATCTTATGTTGAATATTTTCAGGTTGAGTCACAGGAATATAATTTCACCATGTTGTTTTTATAATATTTAATTATTAGATTCATTGTGTCCGTCGAGTATCGATGGGTTACTGACTAGTTCAAACATATATTACAATAAGAAAGAGAGAGGGGGACAAAAAAAACATTACATGGGTGTCAAAATCCCCATAATTTAATACATGAGATTTTCAAATTTTCACGCAACAAAATTCATATCTTAACCAATCGCATATAATCCCCAATTAATTCAATAACACAATAGGTAGAGGGGGGGTTATACTGATGAAGATGAGGTTCCCGATGAGAGATGTACGTAGATAAGAATGGAAGATGACCTATTTTACTATTTTAATATCACAAAATCTTGGGTGAAACGTCGTGTTTTAAAATGTGCGCGGTGACATTTTTGTAAATAAGTAGAACTTTTCAATAGGCGCGTTGACATTTTTGTAAATAACATGAACTTACGAAAAACGCACTGGCATATTTTGACACTGTATAAGGCAGTTTTTGAATACTACAAGAGGCACTTTCCAACGCTACAACAGGCATGTGTTAGGACCTAACTTTGTGTTTTGATGATGATTGATCATTTAACGGGACAAAGTTAAATGGTCTAAAGTGTCAAGAGTGGAAAGTTGCAAAAGTTACAAGGAGGCACCTTCAAGTTTCCCAAGATCTGATAAAAGACTTCAGACGGCCAAAGATTTGACAGTAATGATTTCTTAACAAGCTGTGACAGTAATGATCAAGAAACTCTAGAGAATCAATCCAATAAATCAAGTGTTATTTCATTACAAGAGATCATTACATATCACCAGACTTAAACCATGTCCTCTACTCAAATCAAGATCTAATAGCTAAGACTGCTTGATCTAACAGCCAAGAATCCAACAATAGAGATTCATCACTCTGACAGCTAAGATTTTCAGTGCCAACAGCAATGTACTAATCCATTGATGACAAGGATGTGCTATACTTAAATCTCTCAACAACATTGCCATGTCATCTCTCCATGAAGATTTCCTGAACTTGGGTTGCAATTTCCAGCCTGTTATATCAGTCAAAGATGCACTAAATACAATCACTATTCCAACCACACCATTTACTGCATTGTCTCCTCCAATGGTTACTTCCTCAGACAACATAAATGAAGCAACGGCTACTTCCTCAATCCTCCTATATATTGGACCCAAATATCCCATTCTAAGTACTCCCTTTTACACCCATTTGTAGTCCCTTTTTCAGCCTTTACACACAGCCCTTTTACACCATTGCAGCCTCTTGACAACCTTCTACAATCCCTTTTCACACCCATTAACAGAGCCCTTTTTACAGCCTCCTTACACCCCTCATACAACCTTCTGCAGAACCATTTAACAGCCTTTCCACACCCATTTATAGTCCCTTCTTACACCCTTTCCACAACCTTCTACAGAGCCTTCTTACAGCTATCTTACACCCTTTCCACACCCATTTACAGCCTTTCAACCTACAACTTTTGCAACCTTCCCTTTCGGTGCATACCTGCAAACCTTTATCAAACAATTCTCAGACACTTGAGACCGTACTTCAGGACCTTTCAATTGGTATCAGAGCCGTTTTCCAAAAGACTTAAGTGTCTTCAAGTCTCACAACTTGGGAAAGATCCGCATTCTCCCACCATGCCTCGACCAAGAAGAAATAATAACTCTAAAAAGGTGTCTTATTCAAAAGAAATAATTCACAGTTCAAGTCATGATCAAATAAATGCCATGACATGTCTAAAGGCAAAGGAAGAAAATGAAAAATCAGAAAATGAGGAAAATCTTGAAGCACCGGCAGTTGCAGAACAATTAAAAGAGGTACACGGTTTCAACTCTTTAAATATTGATGGTTTTAAACAATTAGTTTGCACCCTTTCAATTCAAATCAAGAGATACCAAACTACCGTTGCGTCATTGGTCACTGACAACCTATCCCAAACCAAAACCATTTAAAATCTTGAAAAAGCCAATCAAGGATTGAAAGAACAATGTCTTATGCTTGAAAAGAAAAACTGTGATCTGACAGCTAAGAATTCAAGCTCCCAAGAAAACAATCAAAGAGTCATCAATCTTGAAAAAGAGAATGAGGCTCTAAGAAAGAAAATTGATTCCTGGAATAGATCAGGAGAGGCTGTATCCCTTTTTAATTACAACCAAAGACACCCTAGTGATAAGTCAGGAATTGGAGCAGAATATCCAACCCTAAAAGTATATACCCCTCCCACTGGTGAAAGAGTCATTGAGAAAATGGTTCTTAGAAGTATGAATTCAGTTAAAATACTAAAACCTTTATATCCGATCAAAACAAAGGAACAATCATATAAAGAAAAGGAAAAAGTGATGAAAACTGCTGTTGAAAGTGAAAAAGAAAGCATCAATGACAAAGATGCCTCAAGGCAAAGAAAACAACA
The DNA here is from genome assembly GCA_022495995.1 of Adenophora triphylla var. japonica. NCBI lineage: Eukaryota > Viridiplantae > Streptophyta > Magnoliopsida > Asterales > Campanulaceae > Adenophora > Adenophora triphylla. Next base: position 56,002 of record JAFEMH010006893.1, on the reverse strand, counting down.
AGAACATAGCACCAAACCAAGAAGCTATCATTATCACAATAGACAGCAAAGATCAAACCAACATCAAAAATTCCCTGAAAATATGAATCCTACATGGAAATACTCGGATGGAAGGAACCATGCTCAACAAAACAACTTCTCAAAACCACCATACCACTCATCTACCCCTAGACAGCAATCTCAGCAAACCAACTTCAGAAACCAACATCCCTATTCCTTAAACACCTCATATCATTCTCATCCTCCTTTTGCTCTGACCCCATACATGATGCAAATCATGTCATATTACAACACTCTTAATCAATTCTTCAAGAAAGAAGCGACAAGCAAAGCTTGGGTTCGTAAAGAAAACTAACCCCCTGGACCCAAACATAAAGGGTACCAATTTTTTTGTTTTAGTTTCAGATGTTAAAATAGTAGTAAAGTCAAAGCTTGCTTGGATTTAATCAAAGTTATATCATGCTTCAAGAAAAGGTTGGATCTCTTCTTACAAATGACGGCACTATTTGAGGGGGAACCAAACCTTTAAGGTTATCTTTTGCCCGTTGCATTTCTCCATAAGGCCATAACACCATTTGAGGGGGAACCAAACTCCAAAACACCATCAAAACCAGCCAAGAACAGCCCTTGTTGAAACAAAAAAAGTTGCTGGAAATCTGAAAATCAGCTTTGACACACTTCACGGAAATTGCAAGCTTTGACATGATTTGCATCATGTAATAAGACATTACTACCTATGATACCAATTGCTGAATCTGAATCAAAATTGGTCAGCAAGTAGTAATACAAATAATAGAGGTATTAGTATTACTTGGAGAACTTCCAGCAACTTGTTGAAGAAATAACTCTTTTATTACTAAAGAGTAGTACACTTTAATACAACAGTACAACTACTAAGCACAACTCACACAAGTCTACAATGTACTAGACCACACACTATAACATCTCTTAGGAGGACTCTTTACTATATGCTTGTTTGCTCTCTCTAACTGATTGCCAAACAAATGACCCAAACACCTATTTATACTTGCTCTAAGTTGGTGAAGGAATCACCCTCAACTCTCCAGAAACTTCCATTTCAATTGGGCTCCTCTCTCAAGTATGGAAGCTTCTTCTTCCTTCTTTATCTGGAGCCTTCTTCTATCTTCCAAATGAGGAGTTAGTAGAACATTCTAGAAAGCTCTCGATTTTTTCTAGATAAATCTAGAGTTGGTAAAACATTCTAGAAAGCTCTAGAATATTCTAGATAAATCTAGAGTCGGTGTTGACCTTCAACATATAATTTTTTAATGCCCTATTATGCTAAGATTCCAAGAAATGATACGATATTTCACATTAGTAGACCTAATATTTTTTTCTTCTTTTAGAGAATCACGAAGCCATTACATTGATAGTCCTTCCCCTATTATGCTAACATTCTCTTTGTGGAAATTAAAGTTTGTATGAAATAATTGATTACATTAAGTACCAAAACAATTAATTAACGATAGAATTGTGCCCACCATAAAATAAAAACCAAAAGTTAGATTTGTGACAAAATATTGTTGCTATGTCGAAGATAAATAAGTAAGGGACAAAAAGTGGGCCCGTCCACAATGTTTGTGGGCAATGACAACCAAACATCTTGGGTGGCAAATCAGTAATTTTTGTGACGAACAATTCTGTCGACAAGGTGGTATTCGTAGCCATGGTGGCAAAACAAATTTCCACCCGTATCATCAAACAAAATTTTCCGCCATAATTTGATTTTTTTTTTTTTGCAGATTGTTGTATATTAAAAGAGTCGTTCTTGTGCAAAACATGTTCTAGGATAAGCTATCCTAGAACCTGTTTTGCGTAAGTGTCTTCTCTTTTATTATAAAGTGCCTCTTACAAAATTAGAAAGTGTCTGTTCTAAAATAACACTGATAAAACATTTAAATCGGTTGTAATGTTAAATAATAACGGTGATATTGTTGAAAATGGTGCATGTTGTCGTGTTAAAAACTGCTTGTTGTAGTATTGAAAAGTGTCTCTTGTAGTATTGAAAAATGCTTGTTGTAATATTGAATAGTGTCAAGTGAATTAAAAAACACATGCCTGTTGTAGTGTCAAAAAGTGCCTTTTGTAGTATTGAAAACTGCCTTCCACAGTATTAAAAAATGCCTGGTGAATTTTCGTAAGTTTCAAGTGAGTTCAAAAATACATGCTTAAAGGTCCTGAAGTACAGTCTCAAGTATCTGAGAATTGTTTGATAAAGGTTTGCAGGTATGCACCGAAAGGGAAGGTTGCAAAAGTTGTAGGTTGAAAGGATGTAAATGGGCGTGGAAAAGGTGTAAGATAGCTGTAAGAAGGCTCTGCAGAAGGTTGTGGAAAGGGTGTAAGAAGAAACTGTAAATGGGTGTGGAAAGGCTGTTAAATGGCTCTGCAGAAGGTTGTATGAGGGGTGTAAGGAGGCTGTAAAAAGGGCTCTGTTAATGGGTGTGAAAAGGGATTGCAGAAGGTTGTCAAGAGGCTGCAGTGGTGTAAAAGGGCTGTGTGTAAAGGCTGAAAAGGGACTATAAATGGGTGTAAAAAGGAGTACTTAGAATGGGATATTTGGGTCCAATATATAGGAGGATTGAGGAAGTAGCCGTTGCTTCATTTATGTTGTCTGAGGAAGTAACCGTTGGAGGAGACAATGCAGTAAATGGTGTGGTTGGAATAGTGTTTGTATTTAGTGCATCTTTGACTGATATAAACAGGCTGGAAATTGCAACCCAAGTTCAGGAAATCTTCATGGAGAGATGACATGGCAATGTTGTTGAGAGATTTAAGTATAGCACATCCTTGTCATCAATGGATTAGTACATTGTTGTTGGCACTGAAAATCTTAGCTGTCAGAGTGATGAATCTCTGCTGTTGGGTTCTTGGCTGTTAGATCAAGCAGTCTTAGCTATTAGATCTTGATTTGAGTAGAGGACATGGTTTAAGTCTGGTGATATGTAATGATCTCTTGTAATGAAATAACACTTGATTTATTGGATTGATTCTCTAGAGTTGCTAGATCATTACTGTCACAGCTTGTTAAGAAATCATTACTGTCAAATCTTTGACTGCCTGGAGTCTTTTATCAGATCTTGGGAAACTTGAAGGTGCCTCCTTGTAACTTTTGCAACTTTCCACTTTTGACACTTTAGACCATTTAACTTTGTCCCGTTAAATGATCAATCATCATCAAAACACAAAGTTAGGTCCTAACAATTTCCCCCTTTTTGGTGAATGATTGGTCATTTTAAACTCTTAATGACTTGCTTCATATCTCCATGAGCAGAAAGGGATGACCAGAAGACATTTGCTCTTAAGAAAATTTGAGCAGATTATTGGTCAACTTCACGGATTTTTCTGTGTTGACTCAACAAGCTCCAGGGTGTGAGGCTATAATTTTTGGAGAGGTATATTAGAGTACTTTAAGTGGGAGAAAACGGTGTGTGGTTATGAGGTTTGGAGAGATAGATATAGGATTTTTGGTGAGAGGAGTCTTGACAAATTTTTCTCTGCTGTCAGGAATATTTGGGGACTGCTGCCTACTTCAGATAAGTACCAAATTTTGCTCAAAAGGATTCAGCTTGTGGTATTAGACTTGATGGAAAACTCTATGTGTCTAATTTACACAGAAAAAATCGGTTTGGGGTTTCGATGTCGGGAGAGGGAGATAATGCAATTCTCGTGCAAGGGGTGGAACCAGTTTTTTGGCCTATTAAGGTCTGAGTTTGCTGCCAACTTCAAACTGGTGCCAATTTTTGCTCATAATGAATCAGAATGTGGATTTAGGCTTGTTGAAAATCACTATGTGTCAGAGATAACGATCAGCCTGTTGGACAGCAACTTCAGATGAAGTCTGGTATTGACTCACAAGGTTTTAGGCTATATGTTTATGCTTTCTGGAAAGGTATGTGAGTCTACTTTACTCACAAAAAATCGGATTGCAATTTCGTGCAGCTGAGAGAGAGACATTGCAATTTCCGTGAAGTGTGTCAAAGCTGATTTTCAGATTTCCAGCAACTTTTTCTGTTTCAACAAGGGCTGTTCTTGGCTGGTTTTGATGGTGTTTTGGAGTTTGGTTCCCCCTCAAATGGTGTTATGGCCTTATGGAGAAATGCAACGGGCAAAAGATAACCTTAAAGGTTTGGTTCCCCCTCAAATAGTGCCGTCATTTGTAAGAAGAGATCCAACCTTTTCTTGAAGCATGATATAACTTTGATTAAATCCAAGCAAGCTTTGACTTTACTACTCTTTTAACATCTGAAAATAAAACAAAAAAATTGGTACCCTTTATGTTTGGGTCCAGGGGGTTAGTTTTCTTTACGAACCCAAGCTTTGCTTGCTGCTCTTTCACGGCAATCCAAGGTTGGCCGGTACAATCGTCATTAATAGATTTAGAAAATCTATTAGCCAACCAAGAAGCCCTCACCATGAAAATGGCGGGAGTATCATTAAAGAATACAGAAGAGGCACTTTTCAGCAACCGAAGAGGCCAACCACGAAAAAATAGTGGTACGTGGAAAAAACGTGAAGACGACAAAGAAAAGTCAAATGGGCAGCGTCAACATAGTCACCAACCAGGGGAAGCTCAAGGACGCCCTCAGAAAGGGGGAGCTCAACAACGCCAAGGCTATAGATTCCGGCCACAGGGAAATAGACGTGATGGTGACGAGTGCTACAATTGTGGCAAGAAGGGTCACTTTGCTCGGGACTGTCGATCGAGGAGAAGGTCATTTGAAGGCAATGGGGTAACGTCAGGAGGTCATCAAGGAGATCACAGCGAGGAAGAGTGGGACCTAGAAGTGTCCTACGCAGTAGCAGATTCCTCTGGAAGCTTCTCAGACAACAAGAATGACTTTGTAGAAGGTTTTCAAGATAATGTAGAAGAGGTGACAACTGCAAGTGTCATCGTGGAGATTGAAGACCGAGCACTTGCCGCAACTACTCAGAACCTAGTCGACTACAAAAAGGATTGGATTGTCGACTCTGGATGCTCTAACCACATGACGGGAGACCAGGAGAAGCTTAGTTGCATATCTGAGTACAAGGGAGGTCGAGTTGTCGTGACAGCTAACAATTCGAGAATGCCAATTGCTCATATTGGCAAGACGAAGATCGTGCCACAATTTAGTCCTCATCAAGTCCAATTGCAGAACGTGTTTCACGTACTAGGCATGAAGAAGAATTTATTGTCTGTGTCTCAGTTGACATCTCCAGGAAATTACGTCGTGTTTGGACCAAAGGACGTGAAGGTTAATAGAGTCTTAAGGATTGATAGCAAGCCGTTCATGGAATGAAAAAGAGTGGAGTATATTTACGTGATGTTAGCGGAGTCGGCATACGTAGGTAAGATAAGGAAGAATGAGACTGCAGACTTGTGGCACTATAAGTATGCCAATCCAATTTGCTACCCTTTTAGATGCATTTTAAGATAATAAAATTGTATTCAGGGGCGTTTTGGTAAATTACCAGTCTATTCTGAGACTTTCGGAAACATCCCATAAGTTTCTTGCGAAGGAAGTACTTTTCAGTACTTTGCTCATGCTAAAGGACCTACAAGGAATAAACCTATTTTGGACCTTTTGGGTATTAACTCAGAATGTTCCAGAACCAGGTTTTGGTGCCAAAAACGGTTGGTGACACCTTGTGTCACGCGACAACTCGAAGCCTTGGAAAGTGGTTACAGAAGGTCGTGTGATACCTTGTGTCCATTATCTGCAGCCTATAAATAAGATCCTCCCCCTCTTTAGTCAATTCCTTCTTCTTGTCTGTATCCTTGAGCTACACGTCTAGCTTTGTTTCTCACAACAATGCCATCTCCATTCATCTTGTTCCTAAATACCCACTTTGTTCCAATAACAGTCTAATTTTTGGTTTTAGGGACAAGTTGCCAGACTTTGTTTCTTTCAAATTTCTCAAGTTCTTCCTCCATTGCTTCAATCCATTCAGGATCTTGAAGGGCTTCATTTATCTTCTTTGGTTCCATTTGAGAGATGAAAGCACTCATTAATGAGTCATAGACATGTATATCTTGAGGGATGGTCATTTTATGAATGGGGAGGTCAATGAAAATGTTATTGTTGGGAGGACTGATATGAATGGTAGGTTCAGGTTGAGGAAGAGTATGAATATTGTTGCAGCAGTGATGAACATGTCCACTGTCAGTGTTCTCTTGGTTGCTTATTGATGGTAAGCTGTCAAGAGCTTCATAGTTGTCAGTTCACCTTTGCTGTTAGGTAGAGTTTCTTTGCTGTTAGACATATTAGGATTGGTAATGATGTATTTGTGCAGGATATAAGGAAGGGTAGGTGACACTTCTTTAGGAATGATACCTGAGGAGTCATGCACAGGAGATACTTCTGGAATGTTGTCTGAATTTCCAACAGCTTCATCAAAATCACACAATTCAGTGCAACTTTGATCATTGTTTTCATCGAAGTCAACATGAATGGATTCTTCTACAACAAGTCTTCTTTTATTGTACACTCTTGTATTGGAGTATCCTAAGAATATTCCTTCATCACTCTTAGAATCAAACTTGTCAAGGTTGTTCTTGCCATTATTGTGAATGAAGCATCTACGTCCAAATCCATGGAAGTATGAAATGGTTGGTGTTCTACCATTCCATAACTCATAGGGAGTTTTGGTGTGAAATTTGTTGATAAGGGTCTTGTTTTGGACATAGACAGCAGTGGTGACAGCTTCTCCCAAAAAATATTTAGGTATGTTGTTTTCTGACTGCATTGTTGTAACTGCTTCACAAATAGGTCTATTCTTTCTTTCTGCAACACCATTTTGCTGTGGAGTTCTTGGAGTAGAAAAGTTATGCTCAATTCCTTTTTGGTCACAGTAGTCTTCAACACCAATGTTCTCAAATTCTTTACCATGGTCAGATCTAATTTTAATGATAGATAGACCTTTTTTATTTTGAATTTTGTTGAACATCTTGACTAAATGATCCAAGGTTTCACTTTTGGATTCAAGAAGAATGATACATGTAAATCTAGTGAAGTCATCAACTACCGCTTGTGAGTATCTTTTACCACCAAGTAATCTTGTTCTAATGGGTACAAATACATCCATGTGAAGAAGTTGCAGAGGTTTTGTAGTTTCCTGTCTTGTTTTGGCTGAAAAAGAAGTTTTCTTTTGTTTTTCATATTGACATGCTTTGCACAACTTATCTTTCTTGAAAGGAATTTTGGGAAGACCTTTGACTAGGTTTGAGTTTGCCAATTTGGAGATGCTTTAGAGGTTGATGTGAGTTAATCTTTTGTGCCATAGCCATGACATATCAGACTGACTATAGGACAGCAGGCAATGAGCATTGGAGGATACCACAATCTCTAAGTTTAGACAGTAGAGATTTCCTTTCCTTGTTCCAGTGAGAATGACCTTGTGGTTGTTATCTTTGACAATGCAATGGCTCTTTGAACAAACAACATACTATCCCTTGTCACAAATTTGACTGATTCTAATCAAATTATGTTTGAGACATTCTACATAAGACACATTTGTGAAAATGATATCTTTAGTAATAAGATTTCCTGATCCTTTGACTTTGGCCTGAGAATTATCACCAAAAGTTACATGAGGTTGGGGTGAGTTGAAGGAATAATTTGAGAGAATGTTTGGATGTGATTCTGGTGATACTGAGGTTGGCTATGGAAGGTGTTTAAATATGATGGTCTTGGTGAGTTATTTTGACTAGCATGAACCTTTCCATTTGAGTATTTCCATTTGGGTTTTTGCTGTCTGTAGTATTTATGTTGATTGTAGAATCTTTACTGTCTAGGTGATCTTTGCTGTCCAACAGATCTTTGCTGTCCAGAAGATCTTTGCTTTCCATAAGATCTTTGCTGTCTGTTTTCTTTCTGCTCTTTGATTCCCTTTTGTTGCCAGATGTATATACTATTGTGTGCTGGTTTGGCTCCACCTTTTGGTTGGCTTGAATTGGCTTCTGTGGTTTCATTGTCTTCTCTTTCTTTCTTTGAATCTTCTTTTGTTTTTACAGGATAGAAAGGTTAATGAGCTTTGACATAATTCATATATTCAAGAACCATCTTCTCAATAGCTTTTTCATCAGAGGGAGGGGTATATATTTTTAGAGTGGGATTTTCTGCTCCAATCCCTGACTTATCACTAGGATGTCTTTGGTTGTAATGAAAAAGTGAAACAGCATCTCCTGATTTGTTCCAGGAATCAATTTTCTTTCTTAGCGCCATTCTCTTTTTCAAGATTGATGACTCTTTGGTTGTTTTCTTGGGAGCTTGAATTCTCAGCTGTCAGATCACAGTTTTTCTTTTTAAGCATAAGACATTGCTCTTTTAATCCTTGGTTGGCTTTCTCGAGGTTTTCAATGGTTTTGGTTTGGGAAAGGTTGTCATTGACCAATGAAGCAAAGCTAGTTTAATGTCTCTTGGTTTGTATTAAAATGGTGCAAACTAATTGTTTAAAACCATAAATATTTAAAGAGTTAAAATTGTGTACCTCTTTTAGTTCTTCTGCAACTGCCAGTGCTTCAAGATCTTCCTCATTGTGTGATTCTTCATCTTCTTCTGCTATTAGGCACATCATAGCCTCTTGTCCTTCATTTTCAGAGACACTTGAGTCATATTCCTCATCACTAAATTTTGATGAATCACCAATCATTACTTGTTCTTTATATCTCTCATTTTTGTTTTTAGAACAATTATAGCAATTGCATCTAGAACTGTGAATGATTTCCTTTGAGTAGGTCAATTTATTAGATGTCTGATTATCCTTTGGTTCCTTTGGTTCAGGACATTCAAATGAGTAGTGACCAATCTTTCCATAGTTGTAACAGTCAATTTTCTTTTTATGACTGTCTTGATCTGATGTAGATGGGCTGTATTTTTTGTCAACTGCTTTCCTTTGTGTTTTCATGACATTTTTGACAGCCATGGATATGAGACCTTGTATATCTCCTAAAGAGGTTTGTTAACAGGTGTTGAAGTGAGGTTTACTTTCTGAAGGGCATTGATGACCATGGTTTCAATGTCCTGTTGAGTGATAGGTTTGTGTCTAGTTTCCTGAGTAGCTAATGCAAGAGTTTGTGAAATAGAGGGAACAGGTTGAATTTTTATCATTCCTTCTAGGTAATGCAACCTTCTCATATTCTTGTGGAAGATTCAAATATATTTTAAGGCATAGGTCTTTGTTTTCAAATGTTTTTCCATGGTCAGCAATGGATCTGACAAGGTCCACAAACCTTAGTTTCGCAGCACTAACCTTTTCACCAGGATAGAATTTAAAGTTTTCTAGTCCCCTAAGCAAGTTAAGCAGATTTTGGGTTCTAACACTGATGTGTTAAGTGAATTTGGTATGAATAAGTTCCCATGCAGATTTTGCAGTTGGTTCTTTAGCAATTTCTTGTGCTAGAGAGTCATTCACACTCTTTTGAAGTATGTTTTTGACGTTTAGATTAGCACTGATTAATTGCCTTTCCTATTCAGTCCAGTTCTCTACGGATTTCATTTTACTGACGCCACCATTTGTATCTGTTGGATTGGATAGGTGACCTCATTTTCTAGTGCATACCAGTTCCAAATGCTGCTTGCATCAAGATAGGTTTTGATTTTTTATGCATATATTTCAAAAGACCCACATTCATCAATGTGTGGAATGTCTTTATCATTATTTCTTCTTGGTTGAGGCATGGTGGGTTGAAAGAGGATCCTCCACAAAGTTGTTAGACTATGGTGAAGACAAGCTCTGATACATATTGAAAGGCCTTGTTTACTTGATCAACTAAGTGATTTGTCATTATCAAACAATCTCAACTCTTAAAATTCAGCAACTTAATAATTTTAGCTCTACATTTTCAGCTCTATATTTTTAAAGTTTAATTTTTAAGTTTTACCAAATAGGACCTTACATGCGTGTATTGTTTTCATCATTAAACAATTTGGGTTTTATAAGAAATTTAAAATTAAGGTTTCTGGCTAAAATTTTCTTTTAGTCCTCTATTTCGATATTATAAAACAAACATTAAAATAAGTATTTTTATAGAGACTGAAATTCTGTCCATACTTCCTAACAACCTTCTTATACTAACATTTTGAAGTAAATATTTCTGTTGGAAATGACCAATGAAATTTTTTAATCGTTTTGCAGATCATATTTTTCGACAGAATTAACAAATCATTTTTGTTAGGGATACGCATTAACCGACCTAATTCATAAGTTACTAAAAAAATTTCCTCGATAGTCCTAAAGCAATATATACGCAGAAGTTAAAAAAAATGTTACAATTATCTATATTTATATATGGTAGCAAAACTTTAACTAGTTTAATTAACACCCACTCCTTCTGTCCACTTTAATAGTACATGTTCGAATGTCAAACTTTGAATTTCTGCATCTATTCGCTTATAAATATCTAAGAATTTACATTAAATTTATAATTTTGTGTATGCTAGAAAAATATGGTTTGTTTTTCTAAAAGAGGAGACTATAGTATATATTGTAAAGCTGAATGGTAGGATTTGAAAAACAACAATGATAATTTTAATTGTTTGTCTATATTAATGGGTCGTTAGGAAAATAACAAAAAACTAAAAAACACTATCTCGTTAGCAGGTGGTTCTACATTGGTGCCAACTACCTTGTGCAAAAACTCCTAAATTATTCCCTCAATTTAATTTATTGTGGCATTCATTTTTTTTCTTAAAACATTAATATTACTAATTGTGTCTCTTTTTAATTTTGTTATTCCGCCCATTAGATTTTTTTTTCTATATATATATGTGTGTGTGTGTGTGTGTGTATACTTTTTTGACCATCTCGTTTTTTCGGCAACACAAAAAACCAATTTAGAAAAACAATGAAAAACAAAGAATGATATCACTCTTTTTTTCACTAAAACTCTAGTTTGAATATATTTAAATTAAAATAGACTGATAAATAAATAAGTTACGGTGGCAAATGAAAATTAAGTTACACAAATATAGAAACTAACTATATTAAGTGGATGATATAATAATTCTAGATTAAGATTTGTGTTTGAATATTTTCATTTCATTTTTCTAGTGCTAGTTTAAAGGAGAAAGAATTGTGAATTTACTATATGCTAACACTTTATCTACTCCCTCCAACCCATAAAAATATTTTCATTTAATTTTTCAAATAAACCTGGAAAAGGACAAGTATAAATTACCACAAGAAACTGTTAAGAAAATAATAACGGAAATTCGAAAAGACTTTCTTTTGGAAATAACTGAAAATAACAAAACCGGGGAAATAAATAAAAACCGGAAAAAACTAATTAAACCGGTAATGCAGAGATTCGAGGCTTGTGTTAGACACAATCTCCGTAAGAAGTAATTGCCCCGCACTGGTGCTAACGGTAATTGACAATCTTCTCGTAAGATGCAACGACTTTAATTGTCGTTAATAGGAGCACTCCAAATTAACAACTTCGGCGAACAAATCTAAGTATTTGGAACTTCTGGACTTGAAAGGAATTTTATGCTTCAATATGCTCTAATAGGCTATTGGATATTTGATGGCTGAATGAATGAATTTGCCAAACCTGGTGGGGGTTATTTATAGATAGTGAAGAGTTGGGGTGCCCTTTGGGAATAAACACAATTGGCACCTGGTGGATATTGGCCGTTGGTTAAGATCTGGATTAAGGGCTCAGATCTGCTGGACCTGCCGGCACCTATTCGAACTAGTTCCTTGAACCATTCCAACCCTTGACCTAGTTCATCGAACCGAGCTTGAACCCATTGGCGTGGACCAGATCCAAGACCCACGGTCCAACCTAGTCATGCACCGGCCCAGCCCAATCCGAACGGGCCTAGGCCCAATCGCACCCATGCACCAGCCGACCGAGCCCAAACCAAACCGCACCTGAGCCACGAACCTTGATCGATTTGCTAAAAATCAAAGGCTCCAATAGCTCCTAGCGATGATGCGCACGTGTGAAGTGCAAAGTGCGCCTCTAAAGCGCCCTTCGCGGCCTTCGCTGTCTTCGCGCGCTTCGCGGGTGTGATCCAAATTGAGCTAATATAAAACTGGCACAATTTGGGCTACTCCTTGCATGGTTGGCCCAATGCTCCACCTAGGTTGGCCCAAGGAGGAACAACTTAATGCCTCCTCCTTATTTGCATCCACTTATAAACTTTCTTTACTTTTCATCTCTAAGCAATGTGGGATAACTCTCTCATATCCCATAAACTCTTCATTTTCCCATTTCAAGTTACAATCATTGGCCATTAATTTCTCATTCACCAGGAAATGGTTTTGAGTAAATAAATGCATTTTTTAATCTACAACAAATGTAGATTATAATTTTGTAACTTATTTCATTTTACAATAAATGAAACCCATTTGAAAATTGGGTCAAAACTTGGTTAAACCTAGTTTCTAAAACCCATTTCCAACAATCCCCCATATGAAAGACAATTAATGCATGTATGGAGGTTCGTCCAAAAGTTCGGGCAAACTACTCTAGCATCAAGATAGGTAGCTTATGACCTTGAACCTTCCCTAGTGAAATACTATCGGATATGCTAGCCATTCAGTAGCGCGATGCTTTGAACTGGTGACTGTATAGTATATATCAAGACAACAGTACTCACACAATAATTGTTCTAACACTATTTGTTCTCACGTTGTGTCCATTTTGGCCCTGGTCCGTATCTCATTCATAAGTGTTCCAAAGTAGAAGCGGCCTTATTACTTCTTACTTATATAGGTGATTCATACTATAAAGAGTATCCTGCTATACTCCACCCGTAGGTATAGGAATCATTAAAAGTTTTCTCAATTTATCCTCACCACTACTACAGGTGACACACTTGGATGTTTTGGGAATGAGTATGAAACAGGTTCCAAGTGTTTCTACTAAACATCATAACTTAGTTTACTCATTGAACCAAGGGAATGAGATCTCCAATTCTCAAGGTTGAGTGTCCACTATGAGTTCTTTTGTTGTGTGTTTTAAACCCATTCCCCTTAACATTTTATGCACTTGATCTCTATTTATACCTTTTGTAAACGGATCCGCTATGTTATCATTTTACTTTACATAATCAATTGTGATAACCTCATTTTTGATCAACTGTCTAATGGTATTATGTCTACGACGAATATGACTAGACTTACCATTATACATACTGTTCTGTGCCCTTCCTATTGCTGATTGACTATCATAATGTATCATAACAGCAGGCACAGGCTTACTCCAACAAGGAATATACCCCAAGAAGTTCTTAAGCCATTCTGCCTCTTCTCCAGCTTTATCTAAAGCTATAAACTCAGATTCCTTCATGGATCTAGCTATACACGTTTGTTTGGAGGATTTCCATGACACCGCTCCTCCACCAATTGTGAATACATATCCACTTGTGAACTTAGAGTCTTTTGTGTCTGATATCCAATTAGCATCACAGTATCCTTCTAATACTGTAGGATATCTCTTATAAAGTATCCCATGATTCATTGTAAACTTTAAATATCTCAATACTCTTAATAGAGCCTTCCAGTGATCCGCACTGGAATTACTAGTGAACCTACTTAGTTTGCTCACTGAATATGCGATATCTGGACATGTACAATTCATTAAGTACATAAGACTCCCAATTATTCTTGCATATTCCAACTGAGAAATTGGTTCCCCTTTGTTCTTTGCTAAGTGTAGAGTCAAATCTACCGGTGTCTTAGCCGGAGGGTCATTAATGACATCAAACTTTCGAAGTACATTTTCTAGATAATGGGACTGTGACAGAACTATTCCTTCTGATGTTCTAGAAATCTTTATTCCTAGTATAACATCAACTAATCCCATGTCTTTCATGTCAAAGTGCTTCTTTAACATGCCTTTAGTATTCATGATCTCTTCATGAGTACTTCCCATTATCAACATGTCGTCTACGTAAAGACAGACAATTACAAATGATTCAGATGTTCCTTTGATGTAGACACACTTGTCACATTCATTTATCTTGAATCCATTTGACAACATAGTTTGGTCAAACTTTTCATACCATTGCTTAGATGCTTGTTTTAGTTCGTACAACGACTTAACAAGATTACACACCTTCTGTTCTTTACTTGGAACAATGAACCCTTCAGGTTGTTCCATGTAAATCTCTTCATCTAGCTCTCCATTTAAGAATGTTGTCTTCACATCCATCTGGTGTATTTCAAGGTTATGCACAGCACCAATCGCAATGAGAACACGTATGGTTGTGATTCTTGTGACAAGAGAATATGTATTAAAGAAATCATATCCCTCCTTTTATCTAAACCTCTTGGCTACCAGCCGGGCTTTATATTTATCGATAGATCCATCTGCCTTATACTTCTTTTTAAGGATCCATTTGCAACCCAACGGTTTGCATCCTGGAGGGAGATCAACCAACTCCCAAGTATTATTATGCATTATGGGCTCTATCTCATTGTTATTTGCTTCTTTCCAAAATGGACTATACGGTCCAAATAAAGCTTCTGTAATAGTAGCTTGTTCATTTTCTAACATATATGATTGAAAATCAGGACCAAAAGACTTTTCAAATCTTGCCCTCTTACTACGTCTAGGTCCTTCATCTTCTTCTCAAGATAGACCATTTGTAGCTTTATAAGTTCTCTTATTAGAACTTGTATCTTTCCTATCCTTAGCAGGAAAGATATTTTCAAAGAATGAAGCATTCCTTGATTCTATAGTCATTCCTTCATTCATATCAGGAATGTCCGATTTGTGCACTATAAACCGATAGGCACTACTATTGCTGGCATATCCAAAAGATGCAGTCAACCGTCTTGGGAGCGATCTTTATTCGCTTTGGCTTAGGTACCTCAACCTTAGCTAGACACCCCCACACTTTAAGGTATTTATAACATGTCTTACGATTATTCCATAATTTGTATGGTGTCTTATCAATTCCTTTCTTGGGTATCTTATTAAGAATGTAGTTGGATGTGAGTATGGCTTCCCCTCACAAGTTATCGGGTAAGCCTGAACTGATTAACAGTGCATTCATCATCTCCATAAGAGTACGATTTTTGCGGTCAGCTACTCCGTTAGACTGAGGTGTATATGGTACTGTCGTTTGATGATAATGCCAGATTCCCAGCATAATCCTTCAAACGGAGCGACATATTCTCCTCCTCTATCGCTTCGAATCTTTACATTAAGTTGATTCTCAACTTCATTCTTATAAGTTTGGATAGCCATTATTGCTTTATCCTTACTTCTCAAGAGATATACATAGCAATATTTAGTGCAATCATCTATAAAAGTAATGAAATACTTTTTCCCACCTCGAGTTTGCACTAACGTTAGATCACAAATATCTATGTGAACTAACTCAAGAGTTGTTGTGTTTCTTGTCACCGAAGAAAATGATGGCTTAGTCATTTTCGCTTCAACGCAAATTTTACATTTGTCAGTTGAATCAAATTTATTTATAGGAATTAATTCTTGACTAACTAACTTCTTAATTGTGTTGTAATTCACGTGACCTAATCTATCATGCCATAGATTAGGACTATCCAACAGGTAGACATAAGAAACAAAGTTTTCATTCTTCGCTTCAAAGCGGATAATATTTCTTACATTCATTTTGAACAGGCCCTTTTCAAGGTACCCATTTCCAAGAAACATATCATTCTTGGTCAATACAAAGTTTTCTAACTCAAACACTAGTTTAAATCCATCCATGCTCAACAGCAATCCGGAAACCAGGTTCTTGCGAATGTCTGGGACATGCAGAACATCCTTGAGATTTAGCTCTTTGCCTGAAGACATCTTCAGTATAACCTTTCCAAGTCCCATGACGTTGGAAGTGACACCGTTTCCCATACACACATTCTCTCCACTAATCGGAGTGTATGACGAAAAGCAAAATCTATCAGCACATATGTGGCGGGTAGCTCCAGTGTCTATCCACCATTTATTACTGGTGTCTTCGAAATTTGCTAAGGTGGCTTAAAAGGTTTCACACACCAATGCTTCTAAATCAAGCCCATTCAGCCTTCCAATAATGGTGGCCTGATTTCTGGAGTTGGTCTCTTGAATCTTGTAGACCCGTTTCAATGAGTTCCACAACTCCTTAGCTGTCTCCACGAGAAAGTACTCCTTGTATAGGGCTTTACTTAGCCCACTCAATATGTACATTTTACATATGAGATTTTCATGATTCCATGCCTCTGTGGCTATCCGTCCTTGCGGATCTGAATCATCATCCCGACGAGTGGGGATAGCTTGTTCAACGAACATCTTGAAACCGAGGTTGGTTAAGAGGTATAACATCTCTTGTTGCCAGCTTTTGAAGTCCGCACCTCTGAACTTCGTTGTTTTCTTGCAAAGTGCTGGATAAATTTGAACCGGAGCGGGCACAACAATCTGACTCGTTACATTTGTCTGATGAGGGTGGGTAACCCCGAACAACTGAGAGGTTTTATTTTCAGTCGACATTTCCTTAAGAAAACGTAAATTACTTCTTACGATTGTTAGGAAAATAATAACGGAAGTTCGAAAAGGCTTTCTTTTGGAAATAACTGAAAATAACAAAACCGGGGAAATAAATAAAAACCGGAAAAAATGAATTAAACCGGTAATGCAGAGAGACGAGGCTTGTGTTAGACACAATCTCCGTAAGAAGTAATTGCCCCGCACTGGTGCTAACGGTAATTGACAATCTTCTCATAAGATGCAACGACTTTAATTGTCGTTAATAGGAGCACTCCAAATTAACGACTTCGGCGAACAAATTTAAGTATTTGGAACTTCTGGACTTGAAAGGAATTTTATGCTTCAATATGCTCTAATAGGCTATTAGATATTTGATGGCTGAATGAATGAATTTGCCAAACCTGGTGGGAGTTATTTATAGATAGTGAAGAGTTGGGGTGCCCTTTGGGAATAAACACAATTGGCACCTGGTGGATATTGGCCGTTGGATCAGATCTGGATTAAGGGCTCAGATCTGCTGGACCTGCCAGCACCTATTCGAAATGGTTCCTTGAACCATTCCAACCCTTGACCTGGTTCATCGAGCCTGGCTTGAACCCTTTGGCATGGACCAGATCCAAGACCCACGATCCAACCCAGTCATGCACCGGCCCAGCCCAATCCGAACGGGCCTAGGCCCAACCGCACCCATGCACCAGCTGATCGAACCCAAGCCAAACCGCACCTGAGCCATGAACCTTGATCGATTTGCTAAAAATCAAAGGCTCCAATAGCTCCTAGATCCTAGCGACGATCCTATGCGCACGTGTTAAGTGCAAAGTGCGCCTCTAAAGCGCCCAATGTGGCCTTCGCAGGCTTCGCGCGCTTCACGGGTGTGGTCCAAATTGAGCTAGTATAAAACTGGCACAATTTGGGCTACTCCTTGCATGGTTGGCCCAATGGTCCACCTAGGTTGGCCCAAGGAGGAACAACTTGATGCCTCCTCCTTATTTGCATCCACTTATAAAATTGCTTTACTTTTCATCTCTAAGCAATGTGTGATAACACTCTCACATCCCATAAACTCTTCATTTTCCCATTTCAAGTTACAATCTTTGCCATTAATTTCTCATTCACCCGAAAATGGTTTTGAGTAAATAAATGCATTTTCTTAATCTACAACAAATGTAGATTATAATTTTGTAACTTATTTCATTTAACAATAAATGAAACCCATTTGAAAATTGGGTCAAAACTTGGTCAAACCTAGTTTCTAAAACCCATTTCCAACAGAAACTACAAATGAATCACACAAATATCATGGCATTTCCCAAAAATGTAATGGTTGTATGTTCTCATCAAGAAAATAGTTCAATTGATATCATTTGTAGATCTATTCATATGAAAAAAAATGAAAAGCGATAGAGAAATATGGAGTTTATACTATGGGAATCAACATAATAGATTGAAATGAGAGGATCACATCAAATCCATGGATTTATCCCTCAAGCACACTTGATTTACCAAATTAATGGTTGTGTGTCATCCTTGGGAGAGAATCAAATTAGTATCACGTATGATTCATCAATATAGAATCAACAAGTTAAGAGTAAACAATTAATGACAACAATTAAAGTTTGTATTTAAGACATTTTATATAAAGTATTCAAGATAACAAATTAACATCACTTGATTCACGTCCTATGAAACTAATCATCATGATTCTCAATGGAATTAGAGACAATTCTTTGAGAGGATATAGAATCAAGTTATGAGGAATTTGTAGATTCATAGAAAAGATTAAGTAATAAATAAAGTGTCAAGTAAATAACAACAATAGATTAACAAGATATGAAGTAAATGCAAGATTTAATGTAAAGATTCAATATGTAAGTGTTTGGGCTTTACCAAAAGTGACGAGGGAGATGTAGAGCTTCGATGATCTTCAAGCTTGAACCTCCTTTCGTTTGATACGCTTTGTAAAAAAGCTAGTGTGTTAACTGTGTGTGAGAGAGACTAGAGGATGATCTAGGTTTTTGGAGAGAGAGTATGATAATTGATTTGGGTAAAGTTTTTCTAGGGAAAATTGGTCTCCTATATGAGGAGGTAAAACCTTGTATTTATAGGGGCTAAAGATGGTTCTAGAAAGACTTGGCTCCAAGTAATATTTATGGATAAGTGGGAAATATTAAATTATAGTAAGGTCCTTTTGTAAATAGCAGCGAGGTACTAGGTATAGTTTTTACCCCAGAAATGTCCCTCCTTACTTAAAAAGACCAATTTAATGCCTGGAAGACCCTTAAACTTGCTTTTGTCGTGGCTTACCCCTTGATGTCCATTTTCGTTCATTTTGAATGAAGTGCGATCAAGATTGGAGTACTTAAACCTATGACAGCCTATGACAAATTTAAACCTTTCTTCCATTTCACACTTCAAATCATTTTCTCTTTGCGGCTTCCTGCTTAAACTGATCTCTGGACTCATATCTTAAATTAATATCCCTTTTCAATTTTTGGCTTATAAAAATGGTGTGGCAGCTCTCTTTACCCTATTTGCTCCATACCACTTTTATGATATTTACAAACTCCAATTTTTTTGATCGGGGTCACACCTGGCACTCTTCAAAACTACAACTGACACTCTGAAGAGTGTTAGTGCGTGTTTCACAAAATGTCGGTCTGTGCACTAGCATTTAAAACACATGAACTGGATTTCTTAAACACATGCACATGCATTTTAAAAAATGCACCGACAATATTTATCACCGAAACTGGATGTGCAGTGCAAGTAATTTGTTGTGCCAGTTCATGTCTCTTTTGTCCCTAGTGATTGTGTTTGTTGAGGCCTGATTCAAACCATATTCAAAAACACTTTTTTTGTAATGAATCGGAAAAAGACGTTATTCATAAGACCAAATCAATGTGTAATATACCAAAACCCACATCTCTTTCTATTTACTCCACAAAACTCATTCAAGACTATCTAAAAAAATTATCTAGGTAAGCATTGAAAACACATAATTAAGCTTTTCTTGTTGATCAATACTCTCTCTCTCGCAAAATGAATTTCCATTTTGAGTCTAACGGTCCTTTTGAAAACGCTGATTATTAATAGAAAAAATCATAAACATTTTTTTCTATTTACTTTCAAAATTTTATTTTTACAAAAATATAATGTGCTAAGACAAAAATTTGAAAAAATATCATTTAGCACAAAGTTATAGGAAGGAAAAGTTTCAAAAGGTCATCAATTTTATAACAAAAAAGGATATTCAATTTGGGACAGAGGGATTATCAATTTTGGACAGTTAAATTTGAAAATAATTATTTTTGCACTGAATTTATCTTGTCCATTCAATTAAAAGCTTTCATTAGTCATTGAACATGTCCCGATAAATTCTTAATAAATATTTATGGCATTCAATAAGCAATAATTATTATTGTAACTCAATCTCATATTTAAGAGTAGCGATAGAAGTTCATTGTATATGTGGAACGTTATATTATGAACCTTCATTTATGAGCCTGAGAACTATAAAAACAACTTTTCTTAGTTTATCCATTAATCTCAATAAACTCTCCAAATCTCTTACCCTAAAATGGAAAACCCTAATGGACGTATCCTAATTCTTTTATTGGCCATGAGTTCCATGCTAGTAACACCGGGGATAGCATACGTAGACATTCATAACACACATATCGCACTCCCTCCAAGTCCCGAAAATTCCCCCTTCGAAAAGGCTTATAGAAACGTGCGTTCATTTTGTTGGGATAGATTAGACAATGATTGCCGGTCGGCGATTGAAGCCAATTACATGAAGACGGTAACCAGTGAACTTTGTTGTCAAAGCATAGTGAACTTCTGGTGGCGGGATGAGTTTGGGGAAAAATGTTTGAATTACATGTTTGATCTTCCAATGAATAAGATTTGTGGGCCTTTGACCATTGGGTAGCCAAAGTGTTAAGATGTATTATTAGTATTAGTATTATTAATCCATGTACTAGTACTCACCCACTAAAAAATGTTTATATTATGAACTTTCAAACATTATATTATGAACTTTCATTTATGACCCTGAGAACTATAAAAACAACTTTTCTTAGTTTATACATTAATCTCAATAAACTCTCCAAATCTCTTACCCTAAAATGGAAAACCCTAATGGACATATCCTCATGCTTTTATTGGCCATGAGTTCCATGCTAGTCACACCGGGGATAGCATACGTAGACATTCATAACACACATATTGCACTCTCCCCATGTCCCAAATATTCCCCCTACAAAAAGACTTATAGAAAAGTGAATAATTATTGTGAGTATTAAAAAACAAGATATAATCTCTATTAAAAAGAACAGGTTAAACCATCTTTACTAAAATTACATTCACAGTAAAATACATTTAAAAAACTACAGCTACATGATTTCATTATGAAAAGCAAGAACAACAATGTTGTTGAAAATCCTACGACTGCCACAAAATTGACTTTATTATTACACCACAGTGGAGATATCACGGAGATGAAGCCGAAAGTGGGTTTCCAATCCAGTGGCCAAAAGTTTTTTTGTGCGTCTTAATACGTAAAATCTAAGGAGAAACGCGTTTCTCCTTAGCGCTAAGGAGAAACGTGTTTCTCCTTATCGGTTTATTAACGGGTTTAATTGAACGATCTGGATATTCAATTTGGTACTTTCTGGATATACATTTTATTATTTCTGGACATGGTCAATTGTGTGTTTCTGGATATTCAATTTGGTAGTTCTGGATATTCATTTTGAAGGTTTTTGGATACTCATTTTGAATGTTTCTGGATATTCATTTGATGGTTTCTGGATATACATTTGAAGGTTTCTGGATACTCATTTTATAGTTTCTGGAAAAACCCGTTTCTCCATACAGCATTGGAGAAACGCGTTTTTCGCCAGACCAACTCGTCTTAATATATACTAAAAATTAATATTCCCTCCGTCCTATTTGAAGGCTCACTATATTTCTCAAATGAGTGTCCAGTTCACCATTCATAAATTGGAAATGAGACCCACTTTGATACTCACAATAATTATTCCCTTCTCCCTCTAACCCAACTCTCTACACTCAAAATACATAACTTTTTTTTCACATTTTTCCTTAATTCTTGTGCCCAACACAAATGGTGAATTTTCAAATGGGATGAAGACCTCTAACCCAACTCTCTACACTCAAAATACATAACTTTTTTTTCACGTTTTTCCTTAATTCTTGTGCCCAACACAAATGGTGAATTTTCAAATGGGATGAAGAGAGTACAATGAAACAAAAATTAACGTAATAATTACAAGAACATGGAACATACTACACCTTCATTTACATTTTAGGTAATATATTATGAATTAACAACATAATGTTGTTGGAAATGGGTTTTAGAAACGAGGTTTGACCATGTTTTGACCCAATTTTCAAATGGGTTTCATTTATTGTTAAATGAAATAGGTTACAAAATTATAATCTACATTTGTTGTAGATTAAGAAAATGCATTTACTTACTCAAAACCATTTCCGGGTGAATGAGAAATTAATGGCTAAAGATTGTAACTTGAAATGGGAAAATGAAGAGTTTATGGGATATGAAAGAGTTATCCCACATTGCTTAGAGATGAAAAGTAAAGCAAGTTTATAAGTGGATGCAAACAAGGAGGAGACATCAAGTTGTTCCTCCTTGGGCCAACCTAGGTGGACCATTGGGCCAACCATGCAAGGAGTAGCCCAATAGTGCTAGTTTTAACTAGCTCAATTTTAACTACACCTGCGAATGGCGTATTGGGCACTTTAGAGGCGCACTTTGCACTTCACATCGTCGCTAGGAGCTATTGGAGCCTTTGATTTTTAGCAAATCGATCAAGGTTCGGGGCTTAGGTGTAGTGGTGGGCTCGGTTAGGCTGGTGCATGGGTCCGGTTGGGCCTAGGCTCGTTCGGATTGGGCTGGGCCGATGCAGGACTGGGTTGGACCATGGGTCTTGGATCTGGTCCAGCAGGTCCAGCAGTTCTGAGCCCTTCACCAGAATCTGACCTGACGGTCCAGAATCCACCAGGTACCAAAAGTGTCTAATCCTAAAAGGCACCCCAACTCTTCAATATCTATAAATAGCCCCCTGCAGTTTGTCATTCATCATTCCATCATTCATTGATTTAGCATTTCATTAGAAATTAGAGAGAGAAAGCATATTGTAGCATAAATATTCCTTTCAAGTCCAGAAGTTCCAAACAGTTAGTTTGTTCGCCGAAGTCGTTAGTTTGAAGTGCTTCTACTAACGATTGTAAAGTCGTTGCATCTTTCGAGGAGATTGTCAGAGTACCGTCAGCACCAGTGCGGGGCAATACTTCTTACGGAGATTGTGTCAAACACAAGCCTCGACTTAATTTCAGTTTGTTATTCTGTCCGTTAGTTTTTTCGTTATCTTTTAAGAAGCCGTTACATTTTCTGTTAATGTTCCTAACAATCGTAAGAATTATTCTACGTTTCTTAAGAGATGGCGAACGAAACCGATACCTCCCAGTCTTCTGGGGCTACTCCCGACCCGACCCTTGATGCAACTAATCGGAATGTTGCACCTGCTCCTGCTCCGACTTACCCGGCACATGGTGAGAAACCAACCAAGTTCACTGGGGTAGACTTCAAAAGATGGCAGCAAAAGATGTTGTTTTACTTGACCACCCTCAGTTTGTAGAAGTTCCTAAAGGAGGATCCCCCTGATATACCAATTGATGATCCCGACCGTCAATGGAGGATTGCCAAAGAGACATGGGATCATGGTAATTTCTTGTGTAGGAATTACATCATGAATGGGCTAGATGATAATCTATACAGTGTGCACTATCTCATGGAGATGGCCAAAGAGTTATGGTACACTTTGGTGCGGAAGTACAAAATCGAGGATGCCGGTTCAAAGAAGTTTGTTGTTGGAAAATACCTTGATATCAAGATGGTTGACTCAAAGACTGTGGCCAGCCAGGTTGATGAGTTTCAGTTGATCCTACATGGGTTAACTGCTGAAGGAATGGTTATGAATGAACCATTTAAGGTGGCATCAATCATTGAAAAATTGCCGCCAGCATGGAAGGACTTCAAGAACTATCTCAAGCACAAGCGCAAGGAGATGAGTCTTGAAGACCTGGTTATTCATCTTCAGATTGAGGAAAACAACAGGAAAAATGAGGCTAAGGCTGAAGCTAAGGCTAACAAAGGGAAGATAGAAGCAAAGGTTAATCTTGCTGAAGCTAGCATAAGCAACAATAAGAAGAGGAAGCATTCTGGAAATGATAGAAGGGGCTCAGGTGAAAAGTGGAAGTTCAAAGGATCTTGCTACAACAGTGGCAAGCCCGAACATTTAGCTAAAGATTGCCAGCACCCGAAGAAAGAAGACCAGAGAGGCAACAGGAATCAAGCCAACATTGTTGATGATATGGAGCTTGACTTTGCAGATGTAGTATTTGAAGCCAATGTGGCTAAGTTGGATGATAATCCAAGAGAGTGGTGGATAGACACCAGTGCTACCCGCCACATATGTGTAGATAAGGAGAGTTTCTCTTCCTAAACTCCATGTTCCGGAAAGAAGCTCTATATAGGAAATTCTGCTACTTCCGATGTTGTGGGCATTGGAAGAGATGTTCTGAAGATGATTTCAGGCAAGGAGTTGACTTTAATCGATGTGCTGCATGTCCCAGACATCCGCAAGAACTTAGTCTCTAGGGCCTTATTAAGTAAGGCCGGTTTCAGATTGGTGTTTGAATCTGATAAATTTGTACTGACCAAAAATGGTCTTTTCCTTGGAAAAGGTTACTTTGAGAAGGGCCTTTTCAAGATGAATGTAATGAATGTTATCCGCTCTGAAGCGAAGAATAAAAGTGTTGTTTCTTATGTTTACTTGTTGGATAGTCCCAATTTATTGCATGATAGATTAGGTCATGTAAACTTTAACACAATTAAGAAATTAGTGAATCAAGATTTAATTCAAATGTCAAAATCTGATTCAACTAATAAGTGTGAAGTTTGCGTTGAAGCAAAAATGATTAAAGGGCCATTTGAAACAGTAATAAGAAACAAAACACCTCTGGAATTAATTCACACAGATATTTGTGATTTAAAGTTAGTGCAAACTCGAGGTGGGAAAAAGTACTTCATTACATTTATAGACGATTGCACGAAATACTATTATGTATATCTATTGAAAAGTAAGGATGATGCCTTAGGGGCTTTCCAAACTTACAAGAATGAAGTTGAGAATCAACTTAATGTAAAGATTAAGAAGATTCGAAGCGATAGAGGAGGAGAATATGTAGCTCCATTTGAAGAATTATGTTGGGAATCTGGCATTATTCATCAAACGACAGCTCCATATACACCTCAATCTAATGGAGTAGATGAACGTAAGAATTGCACTCTAAAGGAAATGATGAATGCGATTTTAATCAGTTCAGGCTTACCCGACAACATGTGAGGGGAAGCCATACTCACATCCAATTACATTCTTAATAAGATACTCAAGAAAGGAATTGATAAGACTCCTTACGAATTATGGCATAATCGTATGTCAAGTTATAAATACCTTAAAGTGTGGGGGTGTTTGGCTAAGGTTGAAGTACCTAAGCCAAAGCAAGTCAAAATCGGTCCAAAGACAATTGACTACATCTTTATTGGATATGATAACAATAGTAGTGCCTATAGGTTTATAGTGCACAAGTTAGACATTCCTGATATGAATGAAGGAATAACAATAGAATCAAGGAATTCTGTATTCTTTGAAAATATATTTCCTTTCAAAGATAGGAAAGATGCAAGTTCTAATAAGAGAACTTATGAAACTACAACTGGTCCATCTCAAGAAGAAGATGAAGGACTAAGACGTAGTAAAAGGGCAAGAGTGGGAAAGTCTTTTGGTCTTGATTTTCTATCATATATGTTAGAAAACGAACCAGCTACCATTAAGGAAGCTTTATCCGGTTCGGATAGTCCGTTCTGGAACAAAGCTATTAACAGTAAAATAGAGTCCATAATGCGTAATAATACTTGGGAGTTGGTTGATCTTCCTCCGGGATGCAAACCGTTAGGTTGCAAGTGGATCCTTAAAAGAAAGTATAAGGCAGATGGAACTATCGATAAGTACAAAGCCCGGCTAGTAGCCAAAGGGTTTAGACAAAAGGAGGGATATGATTTCTTTGATACATATTCTCCTGTCACAAGAATCAAATCCATACATGTTCTCATAGCAATTGCAGTCGTGCATAATCTTGAGATACATCAGATGGATGTGAAAAAAATCTTTCTTAAATGGAGAACTAGATGAAGAGATTTACATGGAACAACCTGAAGGGTTCATTGTTCCAGGTAAAGAAAAGAAGGTGTGTAAACTTGTAAATTCGATGTACAGACTCAAACAAGCACCTAAACAATGGCATGAGAAGTTTGATCGAACTATGTTGTCAAATGGATTCAAGATAAATGAATGTGACAAGTGTGTCTATATCAAAGGAACATCTGAATCATTTGTAATAGTCTGTCTTTACGTGGATGACATGTTGATAATGGGAAGTACTCATGAATTGATCATGAATACCAAAGGCTTGTTAAAAAAGCACTTTGACATGAAGGACATGGGATTGGCTGATGTCATATTAGGAATAAATATTTCTAAAACATCAGAAGGGATAATTCTATCTCAGTCCCATTATCTAGAAAATGTACTTCCAAAGTTCAATGTCATTAATGACCCTCCGGCTAAGACACCGGTAGATTTGACTCTACACTTAGCAAAGAACAGAGGGGAACCAGTTTCTCAGTTGGAATATGCAAGAATAATTGGGAGTCTGATGTACTTAATGAATTGTACACGTCTAGACATCGCATATTCAGTGAGCAAACTAAGTAGGCTCACTAGTAATCCTAGTGTGAATCACTGGAAGGCTCTATTAAGAGTATTGAGATATTTAAAGCATACAATGAATCATGGGATACTTTATATGAGATATCCAGCAGTATTAGAATGATACTGTGATGCTAATTGGATATCAGACACAAAAGACTCTAAATCCACAAGTGGATATGTATTCACAATTGGTGGAGGAGAGTGTCATGGAAATCCTTCAAACAAACGTGTATAGCTAGATCCACGATGGAATCTGAGTTTATAGATTTAGATAAAGCTGGAGAAGAAGCAGAATGGCTTAAGAACTTCTTGGAGGACATTCCTTGTTGGAGTAAGCATGTGCCTGCTGTTATGATACATTTTGATAGTCAATCAGCAATAGGAAGGGCACAGAACATTATGTATAATGGTAAGTCTAGACATATTCATCATAGACATAATACCCTTAGACAGTTGATCAAAAATGGTGTTATCACAATAGACTATGTAAAGTCAAATGATAACATAGCAGATCCATTTTCGAAAGGTATAAATAGAGATCAATTGTATAAACTATTAAAGGGAATGGGTCTAAAACCCACAACAAAAGAACTCATAGTGGACACTCAACCTTGAGAATTGGAGATCACATGCCCTTGGTTCAATGAGAAAACTAAGTTATGATGTTCAGTAGAAACACTTGGAACATGTTTCATACTCATTCCCAGAATATCCAAGCGTGTGCACTTGCAGTAGTGGTGAGGATATGTTGAGAAAACTTTTAATGATTTCTATACCTACGGATGGAGTATAGCAGGATACTCTTTATAGTATGAATCACCTATATAGGTGAGAAGTAATAAGGCCGCTTCTAAATGAACACTTATGAATGAGATACGGCCCAGGGCCGAAATGGACACAACGTGAGAAAAAAAATTGTTAGAGCTATTATTGTGTGAGTACTGTTGTCTTGGTATACACTATACAGTCACTGGTTCAAAGCGTCTCGCTACCAACTGGCTAGTATATCCGGTGGTATTTTACTAGGGAAGGTTCAAGGCCATAAGCTACCTATCCCGATGTAATAGTATTTCGTCGGAACTTTTGGATGAATCTGCATGCATGCATTAATTGTCATTCATGTGGGGGATTGTTTGAAATGGGTTTTAGAAACAAGGTTTGACCAAGTTTTGACCGAGTTTTCAAATGGGTTTCATTTATTGTTAAATGTAATAGGTTTCAAAATTATAATCTACATTTGTTGTAGATTAAGAAAATGCATTTATTTACTCAAAACCATTTTCGGTGAATGAGAAATTAATGGCTAAAGATTGTAACTTGAAATGGGAAAATGAAGAGTTTATGGGATATGAAAGAGTTATCCCATATTGCTTAGAGATGAAAAGTAAAGCAAGTTTATAAGTAGATGCAAATAAGGAGGAGGCATCAAGTTGTTCCTCCTTGGGCCAACCTAGGTGGACCATTGGGCCAACCATGCAAGGAGTAGCCCAATTGTGCCAGTTTTATACTAGCTCAATTTGGACTACACCCACAAAGAGAGCGAAGCCCACGAAGGGCACATTGGGTGCTTTAGAGGCGCACTTTGCACTTCGCACGTGCACATCGTCGCTAGGAGCTATTGGAGCCTTTGATATTTAGTAAATCGATCAAGTTTCGTGGCTCAGGTACAGTGGTGTAGTTTGGCATGGGCTCGGTTAGGCTGGTGCATGGGTCCGGTTGGGCCTAGGCCTGTTCGGATTGGGCTGGGCCGATGCAGGACTGGGTTGGACCATGGGTCTTGGATTTGGTCCACGCCAAAGGGTTCAAGCTAGGTTCGATGAACCAGGTCAAGGGTTGGAATGGTTCAAGGAACCAATTCGAATAGGAGCTTGCATGTCAAATAGATCTGAGCCCTTCACTAGAATCTGATCTGACGGTCCAGAATCCACCAGGTACCAATAGTGTTTAATCCTAAAAGGCACCCCAACTCTTCATTATCTATAAATAGCCCCCTGCAGTTTGTCATTCATCATTCCATCATTCAGTGATTTAGCATTTCATTAGCAATTAGAGAGAGAAAGTGATGGATAAAAATCCACTTGTAATAAAATACCTTGCAAGTGTACGAGTTACCGATGTAGTAATATGCACAAGCAAGGTATTTTATTACAAGTGGATTTTTATCCATCAAGTTTTTTGGCGCCGTTGCCGGGGATTTGTTGTGATTTGAACAAGTTTATTTTTTTAGTGTATTGTAAATATTTTATTTTATTAATTTCTTTTTAGTGTAAATAATTTTTTTTCTTTTTCTAGTTGTTTAAAAATTAAACGTCATGCATGAATCAAATTCTAGAGAGATGTTGGCCGAGCAAGTAAAACAATTAATTGCTTTGTTCAATGCGAAAAGTGCTTCGCCTAGTGCCAATATAATACAAGATGCATGTTCCTGTTGTGGATTATACTCTCATGCTACTAATGATTGTCCGTCTAGGACATATTTTTATGAGTATTCTCCACAGATGCAAGAAAAGAGTACGTTCCACCCATGGCAACAACAATATGATTATTCCCCCAATTGTTATACACAATGGAGGGGAAACCACTCAAGCTGGGCATGGAACAATTATGAGCCACATTATTATGATCCACCGCAACCTAAAAAGCGATCATGGGAAGAGGCTCTGACAAGTTTGAGGGAGGAAAATCGTCAACAACAACAACAAATAGGCGAAGCCATAGGTAGGGTGGAAGCACAAGTTACTGAAATAATAGAAGCATTGAGAGGTTGGGGGTAAGATACTAGTTCGATCCCTCCGGAACAATATGAATGGGAGGATGATTCCAATAATGACGAACTACCGATTCTCTATCTGTCTCATGCTAGTGATGTTGTGGTTGTTGATGAAGAGGTTGATTGTGAAGAAGATGGGGTGGAAGAAAAATTAAAAGATGATGAGGGCGTTAATGTTGATGAGGTTGGGCCCGACCAAATTGACGAATAATGCCTCAAAGAAGACCTTCTCCATCCCATCGAAAGTGTGAAAGATTTTGCCTCCATCATTCTTGTACCTCCCCCTATTTTTGAGGGTGAAGAAAGTGGCGAAGGTTTGAAAGAGAAGAAGCCCCAAAAGATGAAACGTCAAAAATTTCATTGGGCACAAAATAATATCAATACTCGAGGAATATATATGGGGCATGAACTGAAAATAAGGACCCGCGAAACCATGAAGTGGGCCAAAGGACGAAAAGTGAAGTCCAAAAGCAAGCAACGGTCGGGCTAACGACCTTAACCAAATGCGCTAATTGGGAGGCAACCCAAGTTGGTACGTTTTTATTTGCTTTATTTATTTGTTTTGTTGTGTCATATCGTCCTTTGAACCCAAGGCATGTTTTTGATCTCTTTGCTATGAGGACATAGCATGTTTTGAGTTTGGGGGTAGATATCTCTCCGAGTTTGTGGGTTTATAGGGGAGTGTATATAGTGTCACCCTCCAAAAAAATAGAAAATTTTAAAAATTTTGTTCTCATTATATGTTTGGAAGTTGGCCAACGTCCGTGATGACTTGAGAGAGTTTTTGATTGAGTTTTGCTAGTTTGTGCCAATTTGAATATGTTAATTAGAATTGCATTAATACATGTAAAACACAACTGCACCACCATTCACTTCCATCATTTTTCTTGATCATTGTTACCAATTTAGGAGACCTTTATAGAATCACTTTGACATTCTCGGGGTCCCTAGAACATGTTTGCATGACTGTCAATAACACATCAATTAGGCTATTCGGGAAGTGATATGTGGCTATTTTCTTTGAACCCTATTTGTGAGCCTTTAACTTTCTAAATCACTTATATAAAAAATTTCCGCTAGAACCCCCTTTTGAGCTTGAAAAAGAATGGAATCTCTCACAAAGTGGGAGGTTATCTTAGACCACCATTCGCCTTCATTTGTACCCTCATTATCCTACCCTTTTAACATATACACAATGTTTCTCACCTTTTCAAGAAAGTGAAACTAGGGAATGAATTGGGAATTTTGGGGGATGTTTGGAAAATCAAAGGGTGGAATGGAAAGTGATCATGAAAAGAAAAGAAAAGGGTTATGCATTGTTATGTAATGAAAAGTGGGGCTTGAGCAAAAAGTATTGAATGCACATTCTCCGTGATATATTTATTTAAAAAAAAAAAAAGAATGAAAAGAAAAACAAAATTTGCCTTGCCCTCTCTAATGTTGAAGTGGAAAGCGATAAAAAAGAAAGAAAGGTGATCGAGTACAAGTTTGAAAGTGTACAAAATTATAAGTTTGGGGGTTAAATCAATGGGTTGGCTTGGAGCGGAGTGATAATTTCAATGTGAGGATGTATGATGAAGACTTTCTAGTTTCACTTGCTTGACTTCGTATGTCCTTATCTTCATTTGTAACCGTGAACCTAGCCCGCGTTTATCGCGATACATTACAAACCGTAAAAGTCATATTTGATCCCTAAAGAGTAGCCGGGTTGACAGTTTTGTTTAAACATGCATATGAGTGTCCCTTGTGCAGAAATTTCATCTTAGTATCATTGATTTAGAGCATGTGGTTAGTGACCCTATAAAATATCTTACTTTGGTGACAATGATCTCCCATATTTCATTCATCATTCAGGCCGAGGTGGAAAATTGTGGGTTAGATGCATTAATGTAATTGTAATTGCATATTCTTTTTGGCACTTATTTAGCATATGTAAGTGAGAATCTGAGACTTCTTTGGCCGACAACCTTGTATGTAGTGAGAACATATCAAAAATATTTTCTGTTGATTGTTTTTATTTGTTAGGGTAATTTTGTTTTTGTTTATTTCTTTTGTTTTACTCGAGGACGAGCAAAAGATAAGTTTGGGGGTATTTGATGGATGTGATTTTACTCATCCAAAAGATATATTTCCTAGCTTATTTGGTGCTCGAAACCTTGAGAATTTAATGTATTTTCTAGTGTTTTGAAAGTACAGGGGTTGAAGTGCAACAATGTTGAAAACGGAGGATTGGAGCGTACTTTGGAAGCTTTTGGATCAAATTGCAATTTTGGAAAATTTGGGACAAAACGGAAATTTGGAAGTTCAAGGGACCAAATTGGAATTCTTGGAAGTTCAGGGATTAAATTGGAAATATAAATTTTTGGACGAATTTGATATATAAAAATTCATGGGTTAAAATGAAAAATAAAATCTCAAAGAGCGAAGTGCAAAAGAATTCATTAGAGTGGTCAAAGTGCGACGGCAAAATTGAGGGACGAAACGAATACTAAAATTAAATTGGTACAAAGCAACAAGGCAAGGCAAGTGGCCGGCCAGTTAGGGGCAGCTTGGGGCCAAGGAAGGATCAGGGCCGGCCAAGCTTGAAGGAGAATGGGGCCAAGGTTGTGCTGATTGGGCCACAGCAAGGAAGAAGCTGGAAATCAAGGTAGGTGCGCACCCAGTAGCAGTAAGCGCACGCCCGGAAGTATTCAGATTGAGAACAGGCGCACACCCAGTCAAAGTAGGCGCGCGCCCGGTATGTACGGACAGATGCAGCCAGTTTCCTTATTTTGGACGGATTCTAAAGATTTTCCACAGATTTGCACAGATTCAGCCACGAATTTCGGGAGATTTTCTATTTGGACAAGGATTTTGACCCTAATTTGTTTCCAAAAAGGATTTTCACCTTCCTCCTCCTATATAAACAACCCTAGACTAGTTTTTGATCATCTTTTATATTTTTATCTTTTATCTTTTATCTTTTGGATCTTTGGATCTTTTGATTTTTCTTATTCTCTCTTTATATTTTCTTTCTCCTAAACATATTACAATTCCTTTGTACAAGATTGAAGGTTTTAATTCAAGGTTTGAGGTATTTATTTTAATGGCCCTTCGAGGCTAAATTCTTTAGTTTGCGGATTGGTAGTAACACATATTTGATCTTTATGCTAATGTTTTAATTCTTCCCATCTCTTTTTCGTTCTTGTAGTAGTATGCACAAGCAAGGGTCGAATCCACAGAGATTTGAGTGTTGAACAAATTGGTTTAATTAGTGTGACAAGAAACAAAAGGGGGTTTTTGGTTTTGATTTTATTATTAAAACTAATTAACAAAAACTAATTAAGCAAATAAAATAAACACAACAAGGAAATAATTCAAGGATTACGAAATAGTCCACGGATTGGATTCACAACATATTATCACTTTATGCTATTTAAATCATGAAAATAAATAACTCAATCTCATTCTTGGGTTCATTCACAAAATTATAGGATTAAGATGTCCATATATTCCGCTAGGTCAATAAGAACATTAAAACCCTCCTAATTCTATCTTGTTTATATGTTCCGCTAGGTCAATATAAACATTCAAGAATTCAATTAAAAGCTTAAGAACAATGAAACCTAGATTCGTTTGATTTCCGCTAGGTCCTCAATTGAATCTATTCTTCTAAACAATGGTCAAATTACAAACTATCCACGCTAGTGCAATAATTCGTACCCAAATAAATTCAAGAGATCAAAGGTATTCCGCTAGGTCAACACAATTGATCTCAAGAACAATGGTTAAGAATGTTGAGAAGAACAAGAACGAAAAAGAGATGGGAAGAATTAAAACCTTAGCATAAAGATCAAATATGTGTTACTACCAATCCGCAAACTAAAGAATTTAGCCTCGAAGGGCCATTAAAATAAATACCTCAAACCTTGAATTAAAACCTTCAATCTTGTACAAAGGAATTGTAATATGTTTAGGAGAAAGAAAATATAAAGAGAGAATAAGAAAAATCAAAAGATCCAAAGATCCAAAAGATAAAAGATAAAAGATAAAAATATAAAAGATGATCAAAAACTAGTCTAGGGTTGTTTATATAGGAGGAGGAAGGTAAAAATCCTTTTTGGAAACAAATTAGTGTCAAAATCCTTGTCCAAATAGAAAATCTCCCGAAATCCGTGGCTGAATCTGTGCAAATCTGTGGAAAATCTTTAGAATCCGTCCAAAATAAGGAAACTGGTTGCATCTGTCCGTATATACCGGGCGCGCGCCTACTTTGACCGGGTGTGCGCCTGTTATCAATCTGAATACTTCCGGGCGTGCGCTTACTGCTACTGGGTGCGTACCTACCTTGATTTCCAGCTTCTTCCTTGCTGTGGCCCAATCAGCACAACCTTGGCCCCAAGCTGCCCCTAACTGGCCGGCCACTTGCCTTGCCTTGTTGCTTTGTACCAATTTAATTTTAGTATTCGTTTCGTCCCTCAAATTTGCCGTCGCACTTTGACCACTCTAATGAATTCTTTTGCACTTCGCTCTTTGAGATTTTATTTTTCATTTTAACCCATGAATTTTTATATATCAAATTCGTCCAAAAATTTCATATTTCCAATTTAATCCCTGAACTTCCAAGAATTCCAATTTGGTCCCTTGAACTTCCAAATTTCCGTTTTGTCCCAAATTTTCCAAACTTGCAATTTGATCCAAAAGCTTCTAAAGTACGCTCCAATCCTCCGTTTTCAACATTGTTGCCCTTCAACCCCTGTACTTTCAAAATACTAGAAAATACATTAAATTCTCAAGGTTTCGAGCACCAAATAAGCTAGGAAATATATCTTTTGGATGAGTAAAACCACATACATTAGAAAGCATATTGTAACATAAATATTCCGTTCAAGTCCAGAAGTTCCAAAAAGTTAGTTTGTTCGCCGATGTCGTTAGTTTGATGTGCTTCTACTAACGATTGTAATGTCGTTCCTAACAAATGTAACCTACCTTTGAGTCTCATTATAATTGTTAGGACCTAACTATGTCCCAGCATAGTTAAGTCTGGTTTTGACAAAGGAACATATCTAAAATATGTTTTATAAACAAAAGACCTCAGACAGTAAAGATCTGACAGTAATGATAAATCAAGCTGTGTCAGTAATGATCAAACAACATAGAGAACAAACAAATAAATTATGTGTTATTACATTACAAGATATCATTTCATATTACTAGATACAAACCATGTCCTCTACTCAATCTAGATCTAATAGTGAAGACTGCTTGTTCTAACAGCTAAGACTCAACAGCAGAGATTCCTCATTCTGACAGTGAAGATCTTCAGTGCCAATAGCAATGTACTAATCCATTGATGACAAGGATGTGTTATCTTTAAACCACTCAACAACATTGCCATGTCATCTCTTCTAGAAGATCTTCTGAACTTGGGTTGCTAATTCCAACCTGTATATATCCAGTCATTGATGCACTAAATATTACTGACTGGATTTCTCGCCCCTCTACACACAACCTTTTGCAACCCTTCTCAACCCCTGTATACCTGCAAACATGTGAAACAACATCAAACCTATTAGTCAAAAATTGCAGACACTTGAGGCCGTATTTCAAGTGTATAATTCAAAAGTTGTAAACACTTAAGACTGTACTTTAAGTATATAATCTGTAATTTTCTTATTAAGAAGCAAATCCCCAATTAACCGTACTAATTAGGAAGAGGAAGTTCAAGGAACTTTCCTTCTCAATATTTGTAACTCTTAAAGCGACCTAGAGTATAGTTGATGGAGCTCACTTGTCAAGATTGACAGTGGGGGTGGACGTAGGAGGAGTGAACTCTGAACCACCTTAAAATTCTTGTGTTCTTACTGGTATTATCACACACAAACACACACACACCCACACCCACACACACTTACATTAATCACTTTGTCTTTACATTATTTCACTTCATTTATTCCGTTGCACATTATAATCTTTTTATTTAATCAGTTAATATCTGACAGCCAAGAATTAATCTCATTTGTAAAAACTTAACTGCCTGATCTTCTTTTAGTTGATCAAGTAAACAAGGCCTTTCAATATGTATCAGAGCTTGTCTTCACCATAGTCTAACAACTTTGTGAAGGATCCTCTTTCAACCCACCATGCCTCAACCAAGAAGAAATAATGAGAAAGACATTCCACACATTGATGAATGTGGGTCTTTTGAAATATATGCATCAAAAATCAAAACCTATCTTGATGCAAACAGCATTTGGAACTGGTATGCACTAGAAAATGAGGTCACCTATCCAATCCAACAGATACAAATGGTGGAGTCAGTAAAATGAAATCCCTAGAGAACTGGACTGAATAGGAAAGGCAATTAATCAGTGCTAATCTAAACGTCAAAAACATACTTCAAAAGAGTGTGAATGACTCTCTAGCACAAGAAATTGCTAAAGAACCAACTGCAAAATCTGCATGGGAACTTATTCATACCAAATTCACTTAACACACCAGCGTTAGAACCCAAAATCTGCTTAACTTGCTTAGGGAACTAGAAAACTTTAAATTCTATCCTGGTGAAAAGGTTAGTGTTGCGAAACTAAGGTTTGTGGACCTTGTCAGATCCATTGCTGACCATGGAAAAACATTTGAAAACAAAGACCTATGCCTTAAAATATATTTGAATCTTCCACAAGAATATGAGAAGGTTGCATTACCTAGAAGGAATGATAAAAATTCAACCTGTTCCCTCTATTTCACAAACTCTTGCCTTAGCTACTCTCGAAACTAGACACAAACCTATCACTCAACAGGACATTGAAACCATGGTCATCAATGCCCTTCAGAAAGTAAACCTCACTTCAACACCTGTTAACAAACCTATTTCGGAGATATACAAGGTCTCATATCCATGGCTGTCAAAAATGCCATGAAAACACAAAGGAAAGCAGTTGACAAAAAATACAGCCCATCTACATCAGATCAAGACAGTCATAAAAGGAAAATTGACTGTTACAACTATGGAAAGATTGGTCACTACTCATTTGAATGTCCTGAACCAAAGGAACCAAAGGATAATCAGACATCTAAGAAATTGACCTACTCAAAGGAAAGCATTCACAGTTATAGATGCAATTGCTATAATTGTTCTAAAAACAAAAATGAAAGATATAAAGAACAAGTAATGATTGCTGATTCATCAAAATTCAGTGATGAGGAATATGACTCAAGTGTCTCTAAAAATGAAGGACAAGAGGCTATGATGTGCCTAATAGCAAAAGAAGATGAAGAATCAGATAATGAGGAAGATCTTGAAGCACTGGTAGTTGCAGAAGAACTAAAAGAGGTACACAATTTTAACTCTTTAAATATTTATGGTTTTAAACAATTAGTTTGCACCCTTTTAATACAAACCAAGAGACATTAAACTAGCTTTGCTTCATTGGTCAATGACAACCTTTCCCAAACCAAAACCATTGAAAACCTCGAGAAAGCCAACCAAGGATTAAAAGAGCAATGTCTTATGCTTAAAAAGAAAAACTGTGATCTGACAGCTGAGAATTCAAGCTCCCAAGAAAACAACCAAAGATTCATCAATCTTGAAAAAGAGAATGACGCTCTAAGAAAGAAAATTGATTCCTGGAACAAATCAGGAGATGTTGTATCACTTTTTCATTACAACCAAAGACATCCTAGTGATAAGTCAGGGATTAGAGCAGAAAAACCCACTCTAAAAATATATACCCCTCCCTCTGATGAAAAAGCTATTGAGAAGATGGTTCTTGAATATATGAATTATGTCAAGGAAACCACAGAAGCCAATTAAAGCCAACCAAAAGGTGGAGCCAAACCAGCACACAATAGTATATACATCTGGCAACAAAAGGGAATCAAAGAGCAGAAAGAAAATAGACAGCAAAGATCTTCTGGAAGGCAAAGATCTTCTGGACAGCAAAGATCTGCTGGACAGCAAAGATCACCTAGATAGCAAAGATTCTACAATCAACATAAATACTACAGACAGCAAAAACCCAAATGGAAATACTCAAATGGAAAGGTTCATGCTAGTCAAAATAACTCACCAAGACCATCATATTTAAACACCTTCCATAGCCAACCTCAGTATCACCAGAATCACATCCAAACATTCTTTCAAATTATTCCTTCAACTCACCCTAACCTCATGTTCTTACACCCTATACGATGCAAATCATGTCATACTATAATACCTTGAACCAATTTTTCAGAAAAATGTCAATGAACAAGCTAGGGTACCAATGAATGTCTAATCCTTTGGTCCCAAAAGAATAAAAGGTTACAATAAATTTTATTTCTGTTTTGTGTAGGTATCTAGGAAAGGAGAATGGTACTTGGACAGTGGATGCAACAGGCACATGACTTACAACAAAGAATGGCTACAACAATATATCCCTAAAAATGATCCAAATGTAAATTTTGGTGATAATTCTCAAGCTAAAGTCAAAAGATCAGGAAATCTTATTACTAAAGATATCATTTTCAAAAATGTGTCTTATGTAGAATGTCTCAAACATAATTTGATTAGAATCAGTCAAATTTGTGACAAGGGATAGTATGTTGTTTGTTCAAAGAGCCATTGCATTGTCAAAGATAACAACCACAAGGTCATTCTCACTGGAACAAGGAAAGAAAATCTCTACTGTCTAAACTTAGAGATTGTGGTATCCTCCAATGCTCATTGCCTGCTGTCCTATAGTCAGTCTGATAGGTCATGGCTATGGCACAAAAGATTAACTCACCTCAACCTCTTAAGTATCTCCAAATTGGCAAACTCAAACCTAGTCAAAGGTCTTCCCAAAATTCCTTTCAAGAAAGATAAGTTGTGCAAAGCATGTCAATATGAAAAACAAAAGAAAACTTCTTTTTCAACCAAAACAAGACAGGACACTACAAAACCTCTGCAACTTCTTCACATGGATGTATTTGTACCCATTAGAACAAGATCAATTGGTGGTAAAAGATACTCACAAGCGGTAGTTGATGACTTCACTAGATTTACATGTATCATTCTTCTTGAATCCAAAAGTGAAACCTTGGGTCATTTAGTCAAGTTGTTCAACAAAATTCAAAATAAAAAAGGTCTATCTATCATTAAAATTAGATCTGACCATGGTAAAGAATTTGAGAACATTGGTAATGAAGAATACTGTGACCAAAAAGGAATTGAGCATAAATTTTCTACTCCAAGAACTCCACAGCAAAATGGTGTTACAGAAAGAAAGAATAGAACTATTTGTGAAGCAGTTAGAACAATGCAGTCAGAAAACAACATGCCTAAATATTTTTGGGGAGAAGCTGTCACCACTGCTGTCTATGTCCAAAACAAGACCCTTATCAACAAATTTCACACCAAAACTCCCTATGAGTTATGTAATGGTTGAACACCAACCATTTCATACTTCCATGGATTTGGACGTAGATGCTTCATTCACAATAATGGCAAGAACCACTACCAGAAACAGGTCATTTAGCGACGGAAAAAACAGCGACGGACAGATTCCGTCGCTATTTAGCGACGGAATATAGTATTTAGCGTCGGAATTATTTTGGCGTCAAATTTAGCGACGGAATTTAATTCCGCCGCTAAAAAGAATATTCCTCGAATATTCGTTTATTTCCGCCGCTAATTTGGCGGTTGATTTACCGACGGAAAATTCCGCCGCTAAATCTTTAACAGCGACGGAATTATTCCGCCGGTGAAATTAAATGGTTTTTTTTTTTTTTTAATAAACACCGACGGAATATTTCCGCCGCTGATAATTTAATAATTTTTTATTTATCAGCGACGGAAATATTCCGTCGGTGTTTAATAAAAAAAAAAAAATTCAAAATTTCCAGGAGAAAGACCGCTGCCCACAATGCAAGGGCGAAATGGTTGTACAGGAGAAGAAGGTCTTGGAAGTGGTTGTGGAGAAGGGTATGCAAAATGGACAGAAAATTACATTCCCAGGAGAAGCCGATGAAGCTCCTGACACTCTTACTGGCGCTCATTTAAAATTTCAAAATTTCCGAACGAACAACAAGCAGATAATCCAATTCAAACTTTCAAACCAAATTAATCAGACACCTAGCCTCTAAATCCCTCACTCCCATCCTCTCTCTCTCTCTCTCTCCAGCAATTGAATTTGAAAAAACAAATATCGAGCCGCTCTTACCCTGGTGCTATTTCATCTTTAATTTCAGGTAATTCCACATTTCAATTCTCTCCCTTCCTGTCTGGGTCCGAATCTGGGTTCGACTTATGAGACAATAATCTCCAGAGTGTTGTCTAATAGTTGGTTAGTTTCCTAATTTTGGACTAATCTTGTTTTTGTTTTATTTTGGATAAAAATTTTAAAATTGTATGCAATTTACCAATTTGGGAATAGCTACAAGAACCCTTGCAATTCTTATATCCCCTAACCCCTAACCCCTAAACCCTAAACCATAAACCCTAAACCTTAAACCCTAAACCCTAACCCCTAAACCCTAACTCCCTAAACCCCTAACCCCTAAACCCTAAACCCTAAACCCTAAACCTTAAACCCTATACCCTATACACCCTATACCCCGACACTCTTACTTGGAGACATAGTCTTTGTACTACAATAGAAAGAGCACCCAAAGTTCAAGCGAAAGGGTGATGACATATTTGTTGAGCACGCGTTGACCCTTACGAGGCATTATGTGGCTTCCAATTTATCTTGACTCATCTAGATAACAGGCGGCTCCTCATCAAATCCCAACCTGGAGAAGTTGTTAAGCCGAGATCAATTCAAGGCAATAAATGACGAAGGGATGCCAATGTACCAAAGACCATTCATGAGGGGCAAATTATACATCCATTTCTCGGCCGACTTCCCAGATTCCTTGACTTCCGAGCAATGCAAGGCCCTAGAGGTGTCTTGCCTCCTAAGCCTTCATCGCAGAAGACGAGATATGGAGCTTGATGAGTGCGAGGAGACAACCCTTCACGATGTCAACATTGAAGCTTACGATGTAGATGATGACATGCACGGTGGTGGGGGCCGAGAGTGCGGTGTGCTCAGCGGTAATGATGTGGGTCTTTATTTTCCGGATATCTTAATTAGTTATGACTTATGAGACAATAATCTCCAGTGTTGTCTAAACCTAAACCCTAAACCCCTGGGCACTAATATAGGTATAGGTATAGGGTATAGGTATGGTATGCATGTATTGGGCATATGGTGTGTGGCATAAACGGTATAGTACATAGTGGTATAGTGTAAAGAATGTGTGGCATAATGGGCATAGGCAAGTAGTGGGCATATAGGAAGTAGCATAGGTATATGGTGGGCAGTGGTACAGGGCATGTGGGGTGTGGCATGTGGCATAGGGCATGTGGGGCATAGAAGAATAGGCGTGTGGGGCATAGGGCGTACATGTGCCATAGTGGTATGGTATGTGGCACAGGCATGTGGCAGGCATGTGGCATGGCATGGCATAGGCACTCATGTGGCATAGGGTTGGCACAGCTATGGGCATAGGGAATATGGTATAGGGGTATAATGGTGGTATAGTAAGGCATAAAGGTATAGGGTATAGGGTATAGGGTGCTAGGGTAGGGCGCTATATAGGGTATAGGGTATAGGGTATAGGGTAAGGGTATAGGCATACAGGGCATAGGCATATGGCCCTAGGGTATAGGGTAAACAAGCAAGGCGTATGGGTAGGCATGATATAGGCATAAAAATAGGGTAATAGGGCAAAGGGCATGTGGGCGTAGCATAAGGGCATAGGGTATAGGCGTGTGAGTATAATAAGGGTATAGTAGGATGGGCACCGTAGGGGCGTAGGGTATAGGCATAAGTGTAAGCATAGGGTATAGGGCTAGCATAGTGGTATAGGGCACAGGGTGGCATAGGTGGCATAGGGCATAGGGCATAGGCATGTGATAGTATGTATAGAGCGTAGGGCATAGGTGGTGCATAGGGCATGTGGCATATAGGGCATAGGGTTCGCAGGCATGTGGCATAGGCATAGGGCATAGGGCATGTGTAGTATGTAGGAGGCGTAGGGCATATAGGATATGTAGGGTTATAGGGCATAGGGCATAGGGCATAGGGTATATCAGCATAGGGCATAGTGGCATGTAGGGCATAGGGGCATGGGCATAGGGCATAGGGCATAGGGCGTAGGTGCACACATGATATATTATAGGGTATATGGTATAAAAGGGTATAGGCGTATAGGTATGTACAAAGGTATAGGGCGTATATGGTATGAGGGAAATTTCCAGCCACGCTATTATCAATAATAATAATAATAATAATAATAATAATAATAATAATAATAATAATAATAATAATAATAATAATAATAATAATAATAATAATAATAATAATAATAATAATAATAATAATAATAATAATAATCATAATAATATTATTATTATTATTATGATTATTATCCTTTAGTTTAGTTTAGTTTGATACAATTATTCACAATATTAATAGGTAAAAAGTCCCACACTCATTATTTAAGGCAAAGTTAGAGCATTACAATGGAGAAATTGTTATTGTTCTTCAGCGAGTTTCAATTTCAACAAGACATTCTTGAACTCACGCGCTTTAGCACATTTCAAAAAACACCAGGAAACTTATTGGTACGAGAGGTATAGCATACCATGCGTACATGTATCGCGGAGTCTCTAAAAGACAATTGGAAGATTGATTGGGATGCTGCTTCCACGTCTGGAGCCGCTCGTGCTTTTAGGATTCCGGAGCGACATGTGTTCACCCTATCGAAGTGCAATTACGAGACGATCTCGGGGTGCCAACGATGGAGGATTTTCGAGCACCGACCGGTGTGCGGCTGAGTCGAGAACTCGTGGCATTTCCTCGAGACGGATGCAGATCGAGTTACGGAGCAACTATACGGGTCTTGGGATTACATCGGCAGAGTGGGTATCGGGCATTGTCGTTGACGATAGACACCTTCCTGTGACTAGACTTGAGCTCATAGTAGCCGATTCGAGTGTCTGTCGGACCGGCCGGTGTTCTAGATGCATCCGGCTTCCAACTTTCAGATATATTAGTATTTGCTCATGAGTTACGTCACCCTGTTGTATTTATACTGCGGCTACATCGGATTTCGTGTGTCCGGCTACGTTTAGTAATGATCATCGGGCGAAAGGCGAGAGGTGATCGAGTATGACATCGGCATTATTCAATGCAGTCGGGGAGCGATTGGGCGTCATTGGATTTGCTAGCGGAGACATCTATCGTAGCGTTGGATAGATATAGCTGGGAGGATTGCAATGTACGTGGAGTTCGAGCGGCCCACGTTACTGATGTTCGTAGTTTGTGTATGCAGAGATTTCGCTTGCCGAATCTCGCCACTGCAGGAGGGCGATCCACGAGCATTACCTTGAGGTGAGCGGACGCGTTGCGCAATTTGCTCAATTGAGGATAAAACCGCTCTGAGTGAGAGTTGGCATAAGGATGGTTGGCCTTGGTGTCCATGCGGCATAGTGAGACCCATGACTGAACTATTTGGATTCGGCGTAGGGGATTGCGAGACTATGGTAGAGATGTCGGGGCAAAGAGGTGGAGTTTCATTGTCCAGAGCTTAGGGCACTAGACTGTATCATCCTTTTTGAGCGAGATTGCGCCATCTCTAGTGCAGCGAGCGGTACGGAATACCTAGGGGCAGAGATTCCCATTCGGGACTTTGAGACTTTTGAAGCGATTATTGTAGACAATGAAGAACCACCTACAATGCGCGATGATTATGGTAGGCCTCGGACGGTACACATGTCCTTTGCGAGCATTTCTAGAGGGCTTTCAATTAAATCGAACCAACTACTCGAATATCTTTTAGAGGTAGCATTTCGACCATAGGTATCGACATGGACTACGGGCGGCAAGGTCTGTACGGTTGCGATGATCAGAGGCATCGGCCAGGGAGTGTTTTGAGGCGGAGACTATTCTTCCCAGCTCCTAGGACATTAAGAGGCATGGAGGCCAAGATTAGCAACCACGATGCCTATAATCCTATGGCGAAAGCATTGCAGCTGATTATGAGAGACGGGAGATTCGGTTAGAGAGTTTGCTTTGAGACAATGAAGTTGGTTCCGTGATAGCTCGCTATGTTATGGGAGGCCTTGAAGCGGGAAAGAACGTGCGAGCTACGGTGATATATTCTACCGGCTCATTCACGATACATGCGAGCCGGGACGAGTTCGGCCCGGCTTTTCAACATACCTAGACCAAAGACCTCCAGGGGAGTTCCAGAGGCGGAGGAAGAGTAGATACGATTCGAGTTCGGGAGGCGGACGCAGGTTGCTAGACACTTTAAAGACTGGGTCTAATATATTGTTACAATATGAGTTAGAAGCTTTATATTTATTTTAAGAGAGATACGTCATTGCTTTTAAGTTTGCTCCATATTCGTGAAATTTAGGGAGATGATAATACGTTAATTACTTCCTAATTGTTAATATGGATTAAATGAAATCACTAATC
The DNA here is from genome assembly GCA_022495995.1 of Adenophora triphylla var. japonica. NCBI lineage: Eukaryota > Viridiplantae > Streptophyta > Magnoliopsida > Asterales > Campanulaceae > Adenophora > Adenophora triphylla. The sequence continues at coordinate 12,439 of JAFEMH010006893.1, read as the reverse complement.
TAAATTATTAGACTTATCTCCAGGTTACTGTTTCATCCCAGTCTGATTAAGAAATTCTCTGAGTGTTACGTAATACATATCGATGGATTCAATCCGTGCGGAGTGATGTCACGGTAACGATGATCGTAGTGTTGGATGTCATAAGCGGAAGTAGCCAGAATCGCGCGGTAATCAGTTCCGCCACGAGTTTGTATGAGTGAGTCCCTACATGTTCTTGTCGTTATTCGTCCCGACCCCGACTGACCACAGGAGGAACATTGACGTCTATCTCCGACCTTTGATGGACGAATTGGAAGCGGCTTTGGGAGGATGGGGGTCGAAACGTGGGATGCTTTCAAGCGAGAGAATTTCGGCATGAAGGCTGCGTTGATGTGATGGAGTTAATGACTTTCTGCATATGGGATGTTATCGGGTTGGAGCACCCACGGGAAGTTGGCTTTGTCCGTATTGTATGAGTGACACAAAGTCTTTCACGCTCACGCACTCTGGAAAACCATGTTGGTTCGATTGCCATAGACAATTTCTTCAGGAGGACCACCCATTCAGGACCCGGAAGAATGCGTTTAAAAGAACAAGATTGACCATGATGAGGCCCCGATTCGTTTAAGTGGTGACACGGTCTATGAGGAGGTATCTAGATTGCCGATCCTCGGTGGGGGAAAAAGTTTTCGAAGACCAAAATACAAGGGTTTGGGGACTACCCATAAGCGGATCAAGAGGAGTATATTTTGGGAGGCGCCATGCTTGGAAAACAAATCTCATTCGACATAACCTTGACGTGATGCACATTGAGAAGAATGTATTCGATAATGTTTTTAACACGTTGATGGATTTCAAGAGAACAACTAAAGACAACGAAAAGCTCGAAAGGACCTTAAGGAAATATGTAGGCGGCCGGCCTTAGACTTAGTATACGGCGTCAATGGTAAACCGGATTAGGCAGAGTGGCTCAATACGTGCTTACAAAGGAAAAGAGGCTCCTCCTCTGAAATGGCTCAAGGAGTTAAGGCTTCCCGGATGGTTACGCGTCTAACATTGGTAAGCGTGTCGATGTAGAGGAGGGGAAAGTGCGGGGTTTGAAGAGTCACGATTGCCACGTTTTGCTGGATAGGCTACTTCCGATTGCTCTCGGGGTCTCTTGCTCGACAATATCTCGGGTGGCGTTAACGAGTTAAGTGAGTTTTTCCGAGCGTTAACATCGACCACACCGCGTGTTGATCACATGAAAAAGCTTGAGGAGAGCATCGTAGTGACTTTGTGCAAACTTGAGAAGATATTTCCTCCTTTCATTCTTTGATTCTATGGAGCATTTACCGGTCCACTTGGCATACGAAGCTAGAGTCGGTGGTCCAGTTCAATACTGAGATGGATGTATCCATTTGAGAGGTAATTGAATTTATTCTATTTCTAAATAATTTGAGCGTTAACAATATACCTTCTTTAACATTATTTATGTTTTAATCTACGAATGACTTTTAGAGTATCTAGGCCAATTGAAAAGGAAGATGAGCAATAGGAGCCGTTTCGAGGCCTCAATTTCGTAGGAGAACATTATCATAGATGAGATTGTTGGCCTTTGTCGGAACATATTTTCCTCTGATGTTGATACGAGATTGACTAGGGTTGGCAATTACGATGGTGGTTTTCCGTCTAAGGGAAACATCTACGTATTTTCATCCACAGGTCGGTTCCTCAAGCAAACGGGTTGGTGCACGCGTACGTTAACCGCTAAAGAGTTTGCCGCGGTCGAAACGTATGTTCTTCTTAAGCCTGCGACGAGGTTGGGGAATATATCAAGTAAGTCATTGATGTTATGTTTACGCCTCGTCGATTAAATTATGCATGTTTAATTACCTGCATATGAAATGCCTTGTTTAACCCTATTGCGAGAATGTTTGAAGATTTAGCTCAGGATTTATCTCCAGAACTCATCGCAACTAGGACTAGTAAAGAGAATTTCCAAACTGGCTAAGGAAATATGTAAATATTTCGTTTCATTCAAATTTATTCTATACACTTCTTTAAACATTCAATCTTAAAATTGTATTAAATTGGTTACAATATTGTCTTATAGATAGCTGAACATCCGGGTGATGCCAAATCTGCGAGGTTAAGACATTTAGCATCATCTCCGTACTTGAACGTTCATTTATACAACGGTTATTTCGTGAATGGCTATGTGTTTCATACCAAAGCTTACGGGGGCTCTAAATTGACATGGAATAGCGGTGTGAAGCTTATAGGGAATGATTATTATGGCGTCCTGAAAGAAGTAGTCGAGGTGGAGTATTTGGGTAGAAACAGTGTTGTCTTGTTCAATTGTGATTGGCGGGAATCTTTGTGCGAGGTGTTAAGAAGCACGCCATATTTGACCTCGTCGATGTAAAGGACTCGTCCAGACATAATGGCGACGACGTCTTCATCTTAGCATCTCAAGCACAACAGGTATACATGACTCCCTACCCTCGTCCGCGACCCGACGGATTGTGGGCTGTTTGGATGACCAAGGCTAGGAGCATGATTGACAACCTACCCTCGTCGACAACTACAGAGTCGTCATTAGAAGCACCCTATCAAGAGGATGAAATGCCAGTGCCACCTAACGTTTCATCAGCTAATCATCCATTAGATGATGTCACTCATATTCCTCAAAATGTTGATGAACCCGAGGAGGATATCTTACCAGTGAATTTGCCAACTCCCCCGCCTCGTTCAGGTCATCTCGCGCACATTGATATTGATGAATCAGAGGAAGAGGAAGAGGAAGAGGAAGAGGAAGAGGAAGAGGAAGAGGAACCAGAGTTTGATTCATCAGAGTCCGAAGACGAAGATGAAGAACTCGAGTTTTGTAGTAATTCAGAGTCCAGTGATGATGATGGGGACGAAGATTAATAATAGTTTAAAGTTTAAAATTGTATTGTGAATGCTTTAGATTATTAGAACTTTAAAGTTTTATATGTATTGTGAATGCTTTAGATTATTAGAACATTAAAGTTTCATATGTATTGTGAATGCTTTAGATTATTTTTAATATCCGTCGTTTTATATATATTGTGAATGCTTTAGATTATTAGAACTTTAAAGTTTTATATGTATTGTGAATGCTTTATATTATTAATAGTTTAAAGTTTTATATGTATTGTGAATGCTTTAGATTATTAGAACTTTAAAGTTTTAGATGTATTGTGAATATATTGTTTCCTATTGTTAAAGTTGTATATTTTAATATTTTTTCTTGTAGTACGAGATGAGTTCTAGTAGAAAGGGGGTAAGAGGACCAAGCCCATTTACACTTTGATTCTTGGGACGCAACCGTCCCGATCCGGTAGCGATGGTGTTGACCCCTCACTCGTAGTACTAGCTCCACCTCTGGGGCCGGTACTCGGACTACCGTAGATTACGAGGGGAGGATATATGTCCGGATCTCAGCACTTTATGACCAGTAAGTAACTCTTCATTAATTTGTTATAAGTTGGTTCCTTTTTGCTTTATATATAATTCATTATTTAAGTTAAAATGTTATTGTATAAATATACTTGGCGGTGGGTAGGTGGATACCCCACCACCGGCACTAAGATCGGGCAATGCGGCGGTCTCGGAAAATGACCGATTTTTGGCCCAACTGGAAAAAAATTGCCACAGAGGCGGAAGGAGGATGCGTGGGATGAGTTTAGGGTAATGTGTTAATGGTTTTTATTTAAAACTTAAATGTTAGTTTGTTATTAAAATGTTATAATTAATAATGATTATACTCTTTTAGTTTTGTAATGTTATCATTATATGTTGTAGGCTAAATATTATTGGGATCCGGACATCGCGAGGCGACGGCTAGATATGTTTTCTTTGAGCGGGCTCACAAAGTACATTTTAAGGATTTTATTTGTAAATACTTTTATCTATCCTTAATTAGTTTAATTAACAATGATTATACTCTTTTAATTTTATAATGTCATCATTATATGTTTACAAGATATTCATATTTTTTATAGGTACCACGAAGAGAAATTATTATCTTGCTCGGCTCGCGGCGGGACAGCAGCCCTTGTGTCCTACTTTTATGACCGTTGAGGTGTTTGCTCAATTTGCGAATATTGGGGGTCGCTGCGGCGAAGGCTGTATCCGAACAGGCCAAGGCCAATAGAGGCAGGGCTCCTCGGGGTCGGCGGCGTTGCATACCGGGGGGACGCTCACGGTCGCGAGCATCACGACCGCATGGTATGTATGTTAATTTAAATGTAGTAGTGTATGGATGCTTTTAAATAGGTTTATGTACGTATGTTAGCTGGGAGCCAATGTTGATGCTATGAAATCCATAGTTTTAGTGTAAATGTAGTGTATGCATGCTTTTAAATCAGTTTAAATGTTGCATTTATATATACAATTTCAAAGTAATAATCTCGCTTATTTTATTTATAGGAAAGGGAGTATGGTCCGAATATCACTTTTGTGGATGTTTACGCTAGCACCCATATTCGGAATTCTACAGCGCCCGATCAACCTCCGCAATGGGTTGACGATCGATCTGCTTGCCTTTGTAAGTAAACTACCATTAAATGACTTGATTTTGAATATGTAAATTTATTTATGTACCTTACATTGTGTATATGATTATAATTGTTTGTTTTATTTTTCAGGCTGCATATCAAGCCGCCGTTGTTCCCGATGGAACGCCTCCCGGCGAGCCCGTCCCCTTCGTGCCTGATGTTTGGCAGGAGGTCACCTCTCAGGGACATCCAAGGAGAGGAGCCCGAGTGTTAGGGATGGGGGATTACGGGCGGCAATGCCCGTCGACGTCGACCGGCCGTCGGAGAAATGTTGACCAGCCCATGTTTCATGATCCGAGGGTCGACACTCTGGAGGCTGCGTTGGAGGAGGAGAGACGCGAGCGGGCAAAGCTTGCGGATGCTTTGGCAGTTCAGACGCAGATGCAGGAGGAGAACGATCGACGTCATGCAGAGACTCAGAGACAATTGGCGCTGTTGATGGCTCGTCTCGGCCCGGACTCCCAGGATAATTCCCAGCGTCCCCCAGGTTGATTGCGGACTTTTTTAGACATTGTTGTATTAATTTATACTTGTTTGTAAACATTTGAGACATTTGGTACCCGCGGGAGCCCCTCCCCGCCTCTCCCCCCTCCCCCGCTCCACCCCTCTCCCCCCTCCCCCGCTCCACCCCTCTCCCCCCCCCTCTCCCCCCTTCCCCCCCCCTTCCCCCCCTCTCCCCCCCCCTATCCCCCCCTATCCCCCCTCCCCCCCCTCTCCCCCTCCCGAATTGGTACGGTGGTATTTAGTTTTTATTTATTTGAGTATTATTTGGTATTTGAATTTTAGTTTTTATAGTTTTAGTTTTAGAAATTGAAATGTTATATCAGGTACAAAAAATTTTGGTTTTTTGATATTTTAAAATATTTTTTTTTAATTTATTTCAGAATCAGCGACGGAATTTTCCGTCGCTGAAATTAATGCTGAAAGAAAAATTAATTAAATAAATTAATTTCAGCGGCGGAAATTTCCGTCGCTGTAATAAAAATTAATTTAATTAAATTAATTTCAGCGACGGAATTTCCGACGCTATAATCATTTAATTTTTATTTAATTTTTGATTTCAGCGGCGGAAAATTCCGTCGCTGTAATAAAATTTAAATAAAAATTAAATAATTTCAGCGACGGTATTTTCCGCCGCTGAAATAATTTAATTTCAATTTAAATTTTATTACAGCGACGGAAATTTCCGCCGCTGAAATTAATTTAATTAAATTAATTTTTATTACAGCGACGGAAATTTCCGCCGCTGAAATGAATATTTAATTAAATTAAATTAATATAGCGGCGGAAATTTCCGTCGCTGTAACCATTAATTCACCGGCGGAATTAAATTCCGTCGGTAAAAGAAAAAAATAGCGGCGGAAATTGACCCGCCGGAGCGCTGCGACGGGCTGGTAGCGGCGGACCACCGACGGAATTTTTCCGTCGCTGATTATTTTTAGCGACGGAATTTTAATTTTAGCGACGGAAATTTCCGTCGCTAAACGACCTTTTTCTGGTAGTGAACAACCTTGACATGTTTGATTCTAAGAGTGATGAATGAATATTCTTTGGATACTCCAATACAAGCAAGTCCTATCCTACAGAGTATACAATAAAAGAAGACTTGTTGTAGAAGAATCCATTCATGTTGACTTTGATGAAAACAATGATCAAAGTTGCACTGAATTGTGTGATTTTGATGAAGCTATTGGAAATTCAGACAACATTCCAGAAGTATCTCCTGTGCATGACTCCTCAAGTATCATTCCTAAAGAAGTGTCACCTACCCTTCCTTATATCCTGCCCAAAGACATCATTACCAATCCTAATATGTCTAACAACAAAGAAACTCTACCTAACAGCAAAGGTGCAACTGACAGCTATGAAGCTCTTGACAGCTTACCATCAACAAGCAACCAAGAGAACACTGACAGTGGACATGTTCATCACTGCTGCAACAATATTCATACTCTTCCTCAACCTGAACCTACCATTCATATCAGTCCTCCCAACAATAACATTTTCATTGACCTCCCGTTTCATAAAATGACCATCCCTCAAGATATACATGTCTATGACTCATTAATGAGTGCTTTCATCTCTCAAATGGAACCAAATAAGATAAATGAAGCCCTTCAAGATCCTGAATGGATTGAAGCAATGGAGGAAGAACTTGAGCAATTTGTAAGAAATAAAGTCTGGCAACTTGTCCCTAAAACAAAAAATTAGAGTGTTATTGGAACAAAGTGGGTATTTAGGAACAAGATGAATGAAGATGGCATTGATGTGAGAAACAAAGCTAGACTTGTAGCTCAAGGATACAGACAAGAAGAAGGATTTGACTATGATGAAACATTTGCTCCTGTAGCAAGACTAGAAGCCATCAGACTATTTCTTGTCTTTGCCTCATTCAAGAAAATGAAAGTATTTCAAATGGATGTCAAAAGTGCCTTTCTGAATGGTGTTCTAATTGAGAAGGTATTTGAGTCACAACCCCCTGGCTTTGAACATCCAAAATTTCCAGATCATGTATACAAACTGGATAAAGCCTTGTATGGACTCAAACAAGCCCCTAAAGCTTGGTATGACACACTATCAAAAAATCTCCTTGGCAAAGGATTTACAAAAGGACATATTGATAACACTCTGTTTATCAAGAATTATGGAGAAGATCTAGTACTCATTCAAGTATATGTGGATGATATCGATTTTGGATCATCAAATGAAGCTCTATGCACAGAATTTGAGGAAATCATGAAGAACAAATTTGAAATGAGTATGATTGGTGAACTAACCTTCTTCTTAGGCCTGGAAGTCAAACAAATGAAGGAAGGAATCATTATTAATCAAGCCAAGTACACCAGAGATATGATCAAAATGTTTGATATGCAAAATGCTTCTCCTGCCAGAACTCCTCTATCAACAACAACCAAGCTCCATGCTGATCCTGATGGTCAAAGTGATAATCAAACACTTTATAGGAGTTACATTGGCTCTCTCCTATATGTCACTGCATCCTGACCTTTCATTATGTTCAGTGTATGTCTATGTGCAAGGTTTCAAGCTGATCCTAAAGAATCACATCTCTCAGCCGCCAAATGGATCTTGAGATACCTTAAAGGAACACCTGACTATGGTCTATGGTATCCCCCTGATTCTCCATTCTCACTAATAGGATTCACAGATTCAAACTATGCAGGATGCAATCTGGATAGGAAATCCACCACTAGAGGATGTCAGTTCATTGGATCAAGAATAATTTCTTGGTCAAGCAAAAAGCAAACTTCAGTTGCTACTTCAACAGTAGAGGCTGAATACATTGCTGCAGGCCTTTGCTGTTCTCAAATCCTTTATCTCAAAGTCAACTTCAAGACTTTGGGATGGACCTGTCAAATATACCTATTTTATGTGAAAATTCTAGCACAATTGCCATGACATAAAATCCTGTTCAACATTCCAAAACCAAGCATATTGAAGTAAGGCAACACTTCATAAGAGACCATGTGGAGAAGGGAAATATCAATTGTCTAAAGTTTGCACAAAATAAAACCATTATTCATTACTGGAAAAGAAAATACATAGGATTGTTGTCAACAATCTTTCTCTGACAGCTAACCCCCATTCCCATGAATAGTCCAAAACCAAAAACCAATATTACCCTACCATTCTTACCAGCAATCCTTAAACAAAACAAACTAGCATTCAAAACACCCAAAGCTTCACATTTTTATCTACTTCTCCCTCAAATATATCCTACAAAAGGCTCTGACAGCTAAGGTTCTTCATCCCAAATTTTCCCCGGAAAAGCTAAGGAACCCTCTGCAGAAGTACCTTGCTCATTGTAACCATCATAGGGAGCCTCATAAAATCTCTCTCCAGTTTCTCCATACCTTTCTAACCAAACTGGATGCCTCTCCATAAAGGGATCAATAGTTGTCACTGAGAATTGAAGGTATGTACATACTCTCCTTGGCCACCACTCCTCAACTACATCATAAGGTGGGAACTCACCCAAGGGAGAGAAGAAACTAAATGTTCCTGAAGTATTGGCACTTTCCTGAGCAATGAAGGCCTGGTAAGAATGAGGACCAACATTTTCCTCCTCATCTACTGCAACTGGGCTGCAGCACTGTAAAAACTGAGAAAACAGCTTCATATAAGTCTTAGAAGGGGAACTTTGCACCCCTACAAAGTTATCTCCTGACCCCTCCAATACTGCATAACTTAAAGAGAGAGAATCCCTCTTTAATGCAATATACTTTCTGACGGCTAAGGAGTCAGATTGACCAATTGGTGGTTCAACCTTAATCTCTCCTTGACTCTCAATCTTCACCAACTCTCCCAATGTATAAACTCTCTCAACCTCAGTCCTGATGCATCGACTACTCTCTCCCTCCATCTCTTGACCAAACAGCTTGATCTTAGCTGTCTGACCCCCATCAACATCATCAACTTCTTTCTTAGCCTTTCCCCTTTCATTGGCTATCTCTCTCAGTCTTTCCTGCTCTCTTTCTATTATTCCTAATCTCTCATCTTCCCAATATCTATTTCGTGTTTCTCTTTCTCTCAATTCAACATCCTTGTTTGGATCATCATTTAAGACCTGATCCACTTCCTGAACTAAAGCATTATCAGTTTGTATCTTATATGATAAAAACTCCGTCTCAAACCTCTCCTCTTTTGTTTCTCTGAGCTTAGGACACTTAAAGACCAACCTCTTAGCTATTTTGGAAATCTTGCTAGGGCTAAACTTAGAAACCAATATACCCATTTAACCAAAGAAAGAATGAGTTTGATGAATCCTCATCTGATTCATTTTCTTTTGTAGGAAAATTGATTCTTAGTCAGTCTAGATGTTATGATCATTCAAACTAGACTTGGCTGCCAAAATGTCTGACAACTATGAATATGAATCGTGCAATTCAAGAACTTTGGAACTTGACACTCACATACTTCATTTATTTTTGTCATCTATTTCACTCTAAAAATTCACCTTGTGTACGGAATTTATTTCCCTGTTTTAAGGGAAGTTATGTTAAAAAGGATAGTGGGGGACAAAAATTACTGTTCATGAACAGTTATGCCCTTAAATGCATTTTCCAACAGTTATCCTCCCCATGTATTAGCCGTTTAATCTAAACCAGTTTTACATTTCCTCTATCCTTAATCATTTGAGCCTGATTAAGCTACTGAAATCCCATTTCTACCTCTCAAAAATCCTCTCGCTAACACTGTGTTTTTCTCTCAAAACCCTAACTCCTCTCTGACAGTAATGGCTTATAGAGATGCTCATGGCTACTTTATCAAGCGTGAGTTCTATGAACACAAAGTTGGAGCTCTCATCCAAACCCTTCTTAAATCCAATAACCTTTTCAAAATGATGGAAGCCCAACCTCCCATTTACGAAAATCTTTGCATAGAGATATACTTAACTGGTGAAAGATTGGCTAATGGATCTATTAGGGTCAACATTGAAGGTACTGAGATCCTTGTGTCCCCTGAAGTACTTTCAAAAGTCTATAACATCCCAATGAAAGCTGGAAGCTTTAGCAACCTTTGGGACAGGAAGAGCAATAGACTGGAGCAATTTTACACAAAGTTCTTCAACAAACCCAACTGTGACTACAGCCTTATACAGGACAAACCTATTGGTAAAGGTACTCTTGACATGTTCAAATCTACACTGATGGATGTTATTATCAAAGGATTTGATGGGAAGCATCTTTTGATCAAATCAGTCCAAATGAATGGAAACAAGCTCTAAGTCTGATAGCTAAGGATGTGAACTGGAGTGTAGCTCTTCTTCATAATTTCCAACTAGCCTCCTCCATCTCTCCTTGGAAATTCAAGAAACAAACACCAAAGATGAATACCTTCAGATTCATGAGTGGTATTCTTCACCACTTGATCCCTCAGCTTAACCCTCCCCTTGATGATAAGTGGCTTGAGACCACCAACCTGATGGAAACTAGGAGCTTTAGTCTAAGCACATTCAGGTTAAAGGGAAAGAAAGGAATGGTGTTTGGAGATGAAATAACTGGGACACTAGAAGAGAATACAAGAAAGATGAAGGAAAAGAATGAGAGAGAAATGAATATGTGGGAAAAGCTAGTGCAATTGTCAATGACAAGAGGTCTAAGCGAAAACATGACAAAGGCATGTCATAAAGGAAGTTGTCCAAGAAAACAAGGCCATCAAAGCAGGAAAGAGAATTGCCAAAGCTGAAAAGATGAAGACTGGCAAAGGGAAGAAAATCTCAGAAGAAGAAAAAGATCAAGATGAAATTGACCCTGTGAAAGATAATGAAAGGAGATTGATATGGAAGAAGTGGCTGATAGTGAAGAAACCAGCTCTGATCATGTCTTCAGAGAAATTGATGATTTTGATGGAGAAGAAGAAGAAGCAAGCCATGAGGAATTAAGGGGAGTTAATGAGGAAGAAGAACATATGAGAAGAGCCATAGCTAAAACATTGGTTGAGGCTGCATCTCTGACAGCAAAGAAAGGGAAAGCATCTGGGACAATTGAGATTGATCAAGATCTGACAGCTAAGATTTTACAGCCAGTTGAAACATCAACTGAGGTACTCTCTGATCCCACTCTCTTAGTAAAAATTTTTACTAGGAAAAGAAAAATAGATAAACATGCTCCCCTCTCCAAAAATCAAATCCCAAACACTCTTCTCCCTTCAAGACCCAAAGAACAATCCAGCTCTCCTCCAATTTCCATAGCTGATGAAATATTGAGCCTAAATCCTTCTAAACCTAGTTCAAATGAGCCTAGTGTTGAAAAAGAAAGGGGGAACACTTCAGAGTCTGAAGGAGATGACCTACAGTTAAGGGGGAATAGTGCAAACTTGTCCCCTTATCCGACAGCTAAGATTATCCTCTCCCAATCCTCTGCTATCCTAAGTCCCTCTCAATTACCACCCATTCCCCCACACATCCTTAAAGCTGCTGAAGGATTGACTTTAGAAGGATCTAGTGTCCTACTTCCTACTGCCGTTCTGTATCTAAGGCAAGTTCTACCAGAAGATGATGCTCTCCTAGCCTTAGATGTGATTAAGACTAGAGATAATGCTAGGAAATTGAGTAAGTCTGTCAGTGAAGCACCAGACCCTGCATCAATGGACACTGATTCTATTTCTGATAGTGATTCTCTCCCAGCCTTAGAGCCATGTATTATTGACTATGACATTGATTATTCTTTTCAATCAGTCATGAATGCCCACTTAAGATTCAAAGGGATCTCTCATTTCCCTGAGATTGCCAACCCCAACCTCATAGAATAATCATGGCTGTTGACAAAGAATGTCATGATCATTCATGCAAGGAATTTGGCTGGCCTCATCATGTTTGGGTATGAAGAAAGGAAGAAATATAGAGCAGCTCTCCCAGCCTTAGAGCCATGGATTCTTGACTGTGACAAGACTTTAGTATATTATAAAAATATTAAGATTATTCAAATAATTTTTATAGTATTGAGTTGAATATTTGATTAAATTCAGATGTAAGTGATTTGTCATTATCAAACAATCTCAACTCTTAAAATTCAGCAACTTAATAATTTTAGCTCTACATTTTCAACTCTATATTTTTAAAGTTTAATTTTTAAGTTTTACCAAATAGGACCTAACATGCGTGTATTGTTTTCATCATTAAACAATTTGGATTTTTTAAGAAATTTAAAATTAAGGTTTCTGGTTAAAATTTTCTTTTAGTCCTCTATTTCGATATTATAAAACAAACATTAAAATAAGTATTTTTATAGAGACTGAAATTCGGTCCATACTTCCTAACAACCTTCTTATACTAACATTTTGAAGTAAATATTTCTGTTGGAAATGACCAATGAAATTTTTTAATCGTTTTGCAGATCATATTTTTCGATAGAATTAACAAATCATTTTTGTTA
>JAFEMH010006892.1:0-109434 GCA_022495995.1 Adenophora triphylla var. japonica | reverse complement strand
CGAGACCACCTTTAAGAAACTCGACACTGCATCTTTCAAACTGGATGAGATCCTCAATCTGAGTAAACCTCTCAAGGTAGGTATCAGTTTCCAAGAATCTTTAGATAATATCACTTCTACTTTGGTCAATGAGGAAAATAAAACATGTTTTAGAAAACAACGTGTAAATGATAAAGAATTTTCCCCAATTAAAACTTCTGACAAAGTAAAATATGTACTTATTGTCACACTACTGGACACTTTAAAAACAAGTGTCATACTTTTTTTAAAGAAAAACCAGTGCAGTTTTTCAGTGTTATCTGAAGTGCTACCCAACACTCAAGATAACACTGAATGTCAGAAGGTAAAAAATCCAAGAAAGAAAAATTGGAAACCCAAAAGCAATCTGAGATGTGATGTTGTTTATACTTCCTTAAAAATAAATGTTGAGGATTTATGATACTTTGACAGTGGATGTTCACGTCATATGATAGAGACAAAAATGTTTTTAAAAGAATATAAACCTATTCAAGGAGGCACTATAACTTATAGTGCTGGAGGTAAGAGCAAGATAATAGGGAAAGGAACACTAAATTTGTCAGGATTCCCCACCATAAAATTTTTTTTACATGTAGATGGGCTTGTAGCTAATTTAAATAGTATTAGGCAACTTTGTGATGACAATTTAGAGGTGAAATTCAACAAGAATACTTGTGAGGTTTTGATAATACTAGCAGTTGTGTGATGTCAGGAACTAGATCAAGTGACAACTGTTATCTTGTTGAAGACATGCATGTATGTAATTCGGTAAGAATTGACGTCACAACCTTGTGGCATCAAAAGTTTGGACATGTTCATTTCCGTAACATAGAAAAAATCGTTAAGTTAGGTGTTGTTCAAGGAGTCCCTAAACAGGTTCTAAAAATAAAAATGTTTGTGAGGATTGTCTAAAGGGTAAATAAACACGTGTTGTCCACAGTGTTGCCAAACACCATGAGCAATACTCAGGAACAACCCGTTATTTCCAACTCTTACATATGGATTTAATGGGACTAGTAGAGGTTGACAGTCTGAGAGGTAAGATATATTCTTTTGTAATAGTTGATGATTTTTCAAGATTCACTTGGATCTAATTTTTTTTTTTTAAATAAAGGCTTTTGAAAATTTTTAAATCTTACACTCTAGAATCAAAAACATGTTTTGTGCTTCAATTTTTCACATAAGATCTGATCATGTAAAATAATTTGAAAATGTTTCCTTCTCCACTTTTTGTGAGAAAAAGGGAATACTGTTAGGCCCAATTAATAGGGAAAACAGGCTGGAGGGGGGGGGGTGAATAGCTTGATAAAATTCTTTTGAAAACTCTTTGAAAATTATCAATTAATTTATCAAAAGAAAAATCGATATTAACCGGTTATGCAGCGGATAATATATTACTGATTTACACACTCAAGTCGGTTAAGTAAAAAAGGAAGTTTCAAAACAAGTTAAAATATCATACAAATGTATTACAGTAAGTAAGGCAAAACAAGGCAGTAAGAATTTAAAGGTTGTAACCGGTGATAGATCTCAACTGGTTACAAGACAAATTAAATGAGCAAACACACAAGCAAGGAGACACGGTTATTTGGAAAGGTTCACAGTGTTAACGAACTGCTACGTCCTCTACCAAGTTTGGTCAAAACTTTGATTTGTGAAATGTGTACTATTAATGTTCACTAGTCTATTACAAGCTGTAAGTCTTAACCTATGAGGAAGGTTGAAGGCTGACTAAAGGAGAGTGATCACTAATGGATTGTAATACAAGTATAACCAAGTGTTTTCAAGAGATGTGTTCACAAGTTGAACTGATTTCTCTTGGGTGTGTAGTGTGATCAATCAATGTGTTCCAGATATAGTCTTGTTGGGAAACACTTACAGAATTGATTGAGTGTGCACAGTGTATGTCCTAATAAATTGTCTAGTGATTAAAAGGATAGAATGTCTTGAACTTGAATGCTTGAAGAATTTCAGTACTTGCAGTTCTTGATAATTCTTCTCTCGAAGTCTTTAATGCACCACCCCTCTTCAATGCCCTAAGGAAGGTATTTATAATTGTCTTCTAATGCAGTTGTTGTCTTTGAAGGGGTTAAGAAGATGACATGGACTGACAAGCTTTGAACGAAATTATCTTCTCCATTAAATGCTTGAGATTTGAAGTACATGCATGCTTGAAATATCTACTGGGTAAAGATGTTGTTGTGAGTACTGGTAACTTGAACATTCCTTGAAGTATTTACTTGTCAGACAACAATATGGTCTTCATATCAACTGCTCTACCTACTTTATTTAAGTAGGTAAGAGCAATTAATGCTAGGTCAAACTGATGAGGCTTGTTAAGTAAGCTTGACTAACTGCAGTAACTGGTTGGATGTAGATAACCGGTTACATTATCAACAGGCTATGACCGGTGTGATCGGTTGGCAAATAATCATTTGGTATATGACCGGTCAAGAAGGTAAACCAATTATGGCTTTATTAGATTGAACAAGTTATCCTTGAAAAAAGTCAAGGTCTTCAAGTCTTCGGTCATCTTGAGAAAATACAATTATAAAACACTAACACTAGCACTAAGGGGATTCTAAGCATAAATAGAAACTCTAAGTATTCTAGTTAAAATTAGAGGTCCACAATAATTCTATTATGATTGGGATTAAGCAATTCTTAAGCTATACATATATTTGACTAACAATCTCCTCTTAATTGCTTAAGTCCAATCATTCTAGGTATACATCTATCTTAACCTAGTAAAAGAATGAACAAAAGTTTATCTTTTATTTGTCATTCCCTGAGTCAAGTGACAACTTGATGTAACATATGTAAAGCTATACATTTCAATGATTCAACAAAAATAAGAAAATGGGAAGAATGAAGTAACCTGCAAATGAAAGAGTTAGTAGTAGTATAATCAATCAAAAGATATAAAGGAAATTTAAGAAAGTAAACAATAAACTTTTAAATGAAAAAGAGTGAGGGTAAGAGATTCTCATTGATTTAAAGGTCCACCGGTTGTCAAGCAAAAGACATATACTTCATTGGTTACATTCTATTTAGCAGAATCAGGAGCAGATCGGTTGAGGGGTCTTTCTTTGACTGATCATCCTTCTCCTCTGTTGGTGTAGCCGATGAAACTACAATCGGTTCAGATTTGGATCTTTTAGCCGATGCTTCCTTCTCTTTCCTTTCTTCTCTCTTCCTTTTCTTCTTCTTAGATTTCCTTGACCGCTCACTAGCCAATTTCATCAGAATTTTATTTTGAGCTCTAGCCTTGATCAGCTCATTTTGAGAGTCTCTAAGTTGAGTAGTCTGTTCATGGATTTTCTGATTGACTTTCTTCAACTATTTTGTGGCTTCAACAAGGGTTGTCTGGATTGCTATAGTTTCATCACACACTTGCTTGTTTGTGTTTGTTGAATTTTTCAGCTCCTTCACAAGGTCAATGATTATAGCATCCTTTTGATTAAGCTTCTCAACAAAGCTTCTAATTGCTTTAGCATCCCCAGTTTCTACTCTTGTCATTCTTTTCTCTTCCTCCTCCTGATTAGACTTAGCCAGATCATTCAAAAGTGTTTCATGCAGCTCCACCAAGTCATTCACAATGGTTGGCCTATGGAGATCAACTTCTATTTCATCAACTGATGGCACTGAAACTTGAGGCAAGGAGGGATCGGCAACAGGTGTAAAGGTAGAGACAATTATGGAATCGGTTTGGGCAGCAGTAGAGGGGAAAGTTGATGTATCTTGGCCGACATAAAGAGTAGGTTGAGCAGGTGAGGGAGCCACATCTTGAACGGTTGAAGCAGATAGATCAGTTAGAGAGGGATCGGTTAAGGAGGGAGCACCGGTTGAGAGAGGTTGATCGGTTGAAGTAAAGTAGCCGATTGAAGTAGCTTGACCGGTTGGAGGAACTTCCATAACAATGGTTTCTTCATTAGAATCGGTTGAAAAAACAACAAAAATTGGAGTCATGAATCTATTATTCTCAAAGCTGTCCATGGCACAGTCAATCTCTTTTGCCTCTTCAAAAGCTAGAGCCATCATCTCTGCAGCTCGGCCGGCAAAAGGAAGGGCATGTTGCCTTAGTCTCACCAAACTAGCTAGCCTCAACATGTTGATCAGATGAAAAGCATAACGAATGTTGCTTTGAGGCCTAGCAGTTCCATCATCTCTTCTAACTGAAAGCCTAGGCACTTGTGGCATAAAGCCAACCATATTGGTCACCTCAAAACTCCAAGCAAAAATCTTCAACTCCAACACCTTGGTCATTCTACCATTGACAACTAAATATCTGATAAATAAATTATCGGTTTGAAGAGAAGATTCAACTGGTCAAGGAAGCCGTTGAGGTACTTGATCGGAAATCTTTTGGGAGCCTGACTGTGCTGTCTGAGCCGGTATGAAAGATAGATGTTTAGAAGGGAAATCCAAGACCAATTACTGCTCAGCTTTTCCAGGGATAAGCTTGGCATTATGAGGAGGAGCAACTCTTTTCTTTAACCTCAAAATTCTAGGAGTTTGGAATTTTAAGGTGGTCTCACCTGGTCCCTTAGTGTTGGTCTAGTGAGGAGGAGTGTCAACCGGTAAAGTTCCAACTTTTTTAGTCTCAACCCCATCTATAAAAGCTTGCATTATGTCTTGCCTCCTTTTGTGTTGAAGATCATCAGCTAAGGAAGGAGGCATAGGGATCGGTTGGAGATGCCTGAAACTTGTTACTTTCTCATGGATATCAAATAAGAACATCCCATTTGCCAATCTAGGGATGGATGCGCTAGAAGTATAATAATTTTTGGTGGACATCAAATCTTTCTGGTCCACTTAGAAGTCAAAATTGGTTGGAGGATGAGCAGGATCAAACGGATCATAATCAATAAGGTTCTGGTGCATGAAATTTAATGGCATCATACTCTTCAAAGAAGTCAGAAAGAGTGGGATCCTCCTCCTTAAAAATAGGATCAACTTCTTTGCCATTTAGCTTGGCACTGGACTGACCGACAAGTAAGCTTGCTTCAGTTGCAGCTTGAGTGGCATATTCTTCTGCAGTTGACCATTGAAGGTCCACTTCACTCTCAAATAAGCTTTTAGCCAAAGCTGCTTACAGTTGGACATCATCAACTTTTGGTTTATCCTCCTCAACTGGTTTAGCAGATGCAACGATTGAGGGCATCTCAACCGGTTGTCTAACCGGTGAGGAAACTAATAAACTTTCTCCTCCTCCTAGGCTTGTAACCGGTGATGTATCGTTTAAGTCTCCTCCTATCTTTCTAACCGGTGCAACCGGGTGCGGAGTTACAAAATGCATTCCCTTGTCATCTGGTCCACTGGAGATGGAACTTGAGCTAGAATGCTCACTATCATCACCATCAATAGCATCATCATAATCATCAACATCATCACCATCCTACTCATTGAACAAATCTTCAATCTCTTCATCGGTTGTGGTAGTCCAATTGTTTTTATTGGAATGGACTGAAGAGAAGAAGTCCGCTAAGTTTATATTCCCCATGGCTTGTAACTCTCTATCTACTTCAAACATGTTCTCAATTAGGTCCATTACATTTCTGATCAGCTGGTCTCTCCTTGGACCTAATGAGACTTGTTCAATGTCAAAGTATGGAAGCAGATCATCAGTTTTTTCATACTTGCCTAACTGATAAGGGTAAGATTATTTCAGGGTGTCTTGGACTCCATATAATATAGCAAAGTTAGTCTACACCGCATGAACCATCATATCCTTTTGCAGCAGATCCTGAGCAAGGTAGATAGCATTCCACATAATGGGAAGCAAATCACATTACCGGTTGTGGAGTTTAATGAGGTCCTGCTTGGAGAGAGAGGCATCAAACTCATTTAGTTGGCAATATTTGCTGAAGTATATACCCTTCTCCTCATGAATAATCTCAAAATCAACATATTTATACACATCTCTAATAGGCAATGACTCCTTATACAGCTCATGGAATTGAAGGAGTCTTCTAAGAAAGGAAGGTAAATGGTCAATAGGGTTAACCCAGTTGGGTAAATGGATAAGTTTGTCTTGAACAGCCCATGGGTTGTTGTAGAAGATGTGGAAAATTGGGTTTCTGATCGGTTTGCACTTCCTAACCGATGGATCTGATGTATGACCGGTTATAGGGGTGTCACCCGTCAGGAAGTCATGAGTAAACAACCTTTTCGGGATTAAGGGAACAAAGTTGTCAATATCAGCCTCAATCAATTTCTTTCTCTCAGCATTTTCTTTGGCCAGTTGAGAGACAAATTTTTGGGTAGGTTTGGATTTGGGTAAGGAGGATGAAGTAGAAGGAGTATGAAATTTTTGGACTTGGGGTTGGACAGCTTGTTTTCTGGCTATTTTCATAGGCCTGACCAGTGGAGAGGTAGAAGGGGCCACCGGTTGGGGAGTTGTGCTGAACGATGGAGCATCGGTTGCATTCCTCTTGACCGATAAAGTTGGAATCCTTTGAGAGGACTCAGGCTAAGCAGATTTCTTGACCTTGGGCTTTTAAGGCTCTTTCTTCTTCTCAATCGGTTGAGCACCGGTTGAGGCTTCACCGGTTGATCCATCACCAGTTGAGACAGTAGTAGCCTCCTTAAAAATTCTTCCCCATTCAGCCTTGTGAAAAGTTTTTACCCATGACTGGGGATAGCTTGGCTGACTAGCTGAAGCAGAAAGGATAGCAGGGTTATTCCTCAACACTCTGCTAATTAGAAGGTAATGGCATGGCCTTTCTTTGTTAGCCTGGTGTTGGGGGTAAAAAATCACCTTCAGCATGTTACAACTTGGCATTACATCCTGATCCTACATCCTGAGGCAACAACTTGACAATATGGTGAGACCATCAAATCCCCTATCTATCAGGAACCGTTACTGCAGACTCGATCAAATTCTTCACCACTCGATTAAATGATTCTACTAAAACGGATTATTCTCACCCTTTTATGGATTTCAAGGAATAAAAAGAGGAAGACGTTAGGCTCGTTACAACCGTTATTCATGTTGTTTAAATAGCATTAGAAACACCTATGTATACACACACTCACAAACAATTACACACACATACTTTGTATTCACACTTCATTTGACTCTTTACCATCACAAGATCAATAAAACTCCATTGTTCCGAGGTTTTATGCCGGTGAACATGTTGTTCAACGGCTTTCCTTATTAAATAGTATGTTTTTTCATCTTGAATTAAAATTATCATATTCCATGGTGCCCTATCATCTTCCTTGGGGTCAAAGTGCTTAAATTTGGCCAAAACAGTTTGGTGCCCACCGAGGGGCCCATGGTTTTTTGATTGGCAAACAGGGATTCAAGATACCTGCCGAAAGGCCTTAACCATGGTTTTTTGATTTCCTATTTTTTTTTATTTTTGATGCTTGCTGTTGTTGGTCGTAATACAGGACGCACGAAGTAGGAGCAATGGTACGCATGCGTAGGATAAATAACTTCGACAAGGTGAAACAGATTCCCCACGGCCTGGCAGATCCTTCGAGCACCGTTTCTAGGTTTTCTGCAGACAAGATACCAACACCTACTAATAAGCGACTAGGGGCAACGAAACGGTCAATCCAAAGCACCTTTGATCCTAACCAAGTTGATCAACCAGACTAGTAAGTGTTAGACGTGGAGAACCTTATATTCCCAACGCGAAAGCCCTACCTATAGTGTACTATTCTTCTATCAAGTTTCCCACGTAACGAGAAGGCGATACGGTCCCATTCGAGTAAGTTGTATCTATTTCCAAATTAAATACAAATCTTTACGTTTATTTCAATTCTGATGTTTCCAAAGTGTAAGGCATACGCCTTCCTAATAGGGTAAAGATTTTGCATCTTTCTTAAAGTTGTTTAAGGTTGTTACGCCTAAGCATGGTCGCACGATTTTCATGTTTTATTTAAGAAGTAGGTGGGCCAACATGTCATGTACATGTTGATTACCCCCTTGCACTTAATTAAAGCTACGAACTCAAGTTGAAATCCTAAGGATGTAACATTAACATGCTGCCATAACATCATAAGTTTTATACCTTTTTTCCATCCAAAATTTTCCCCAAAAAAGAGGATCCACAACCTGATCCTAACTAATCAAAAAAGTCACAACTTGGCTTCAAAAACACATAAACTACCCAAAAGTCTATGTCTCAAACAAAGTCACCATAATCCATTACAACCTAAAAAGATTCATCATCTAAAGCGAGGACAAACCCTTCGACAAAAATATCAAGTTGTAAAACCATAAAAGTTGTTTTTAAGAGGGCCACCCCCTCAATTAGAATTCAAAATAAAACGTAAAATTGTCTTTTGAAGTTGGCAAAAACATACCTGATCTTCATTCCTCTTTCTTCTCCTCCTCTCGGGCTTTATCAACTTGTCTGACTCTACATCTACACCTGCACTCTCAGAAACAAACATGACAGGCAGCGGAACAAACTTACGTGACTCTTCAGGTAAAGTCCTCACTTTTTGAATGATTTCCAAAGAATCATCCAATTTCGAAAAAAGATCACTCAACTTGAAGACTGCAAAGACAAATGAAATTTAATCAACCTGAAGATGATGAAGATTAGCCAATAAGAAATAAAAATAAACTAAAACTACCTTCCTTCCTCCACTCACGAGCCACATTCTCAACACCTTAAATCGTATCCCTCTTCACAAAAAAGAACCAATTTTTCCAACCCCTATACGAATCTAAGGAATCCACTATCAAACTCAAGGCTTTGCTTTTCACCCTAAAACCAAACCTATATGTACCATGGGTCCTAATGTCATAACAACAGACAAATTCTTCCAAGCCAACCCTTAAC
The DNA here is from genome assembly GCA_022495995.1 of Adenophora triphylla var. japonica. Taxonomy (NCBI): domain Eukaryota; kingdom Viridiplantae; phylum Streptophyta; class Magnoliopsida; order Asterales; family Campanulaceae; genus Adenophora; species Adenophora triphylla. The sequence goes on along the minus strand of JAFEMH010006892.1, from coordinate 100,609 downwards.
CCCATCTCATCACTCAACCTGTCCAAGGTAGCCAAAGCCCTCCAGCCTACAGGCATGAGTTGACAGTAGGCAAGGCCAGTAATCTTGAAGAAACGAGTGATTAAAGGGGAAAAAGGGAACTTGAGCCCAATGTTAAAAGGGTATTCTAGGAAACAGACCCAATCGCCCAAAATACAATCAGAAAAAAGATTAGGGTTGGGATCCATAAACTCAACACCCACGGGAAAGGCGAAATTTTTTCGAAGGGTTTCAATGCTAGCATTGGAAAGGGCACATACCTCATCCTCAGGACGGTCTGTAGCATCTAATCGACAGAAACCAGGGGGCAACACCAAACTAGGGCTAGCGGCTTCTTTAGATTTACCCATATGAACAAGAGAGTAGTAACAGACAAGAACAAGAAGGATTTTGAGAGGAATAGGAACTCCCCGAAATAGGAAAGGCACTTCTGAGGCTTGTCAAAAGTTGAAGAAAGAAGAAAACAACAACTGGCGTATTAATAAGGCGAGACTTGATGGCTGAAGAACCCTAGGCATACTCAAGTACCTAAACCCTAGGTATTGGAAGTTGTTGCGCTAAGAAGATGCCAGATAAGTGAAAACGTGGGCGCCAGCAAGCAGGGTTAAAATTTTAAATTTTTTAACTTCTTTAAAAAAATTTAAATTTAGGGGCATTTGTTGGGGGTAAAAAATCACCTTCAGCATGTTACAACTTGGCATTACATCCTGATCATACATCCTGAGGCAACAACTTGACAATATGGTGAAACCATCAAATCCCCTATCTATCAGGAACCGTTACTACAGACTCGGTCAAATTCTTCACCACTCGATTAAATGATTCTATTAAAATGGATTATTCTCACCCTTTCACGGATTTCAAGGAGGAAAAAGAGGAAGATGTTAGGCTCATTACAACCGTTATTCATGTTGTTTAAATAGCATTAGAAACACCTATGTATACACACACTCACTAACACTTACACACACATAATTTGTATTCACACTTCATTTGACTCTCTACCATCACAAGATCAATAAAACTCCATTGTTTCGAGGTTTTATGTCGGCGAACAGGTTGTTCAATGGCTTTCCTCGTTAAATACTATGTTTTTACATCTTTAATTAAAATGATCATATTCCATGGGGCCCTATCATCTTCCTTGGGGTCAAAGTGCTTAACTTTGGCCAAAACACCTGGCAAGTAGTTTCTCCTTCCTGAACTTCTTGAATGCCATCAATATCACATTATAAATATAGGTACACCAGTTGAATTCCTTCTGTAGTAGGATGGCTGCCATAGCTTTAAACTGAATCATTGTGATGCAGTGGTAAAAGCCTGGCTGACAGATAATTCACCGGTCAACAATCTCGCATATGGCGTAATTGATAGGGTCTAAATCAGCTTTCTTGTCACCCTCACCTGTTACGAATGGCTTATCACCTCTGAGTTGAGCCCAGGCTATCTTGATATTCTTTATAGACACGGTTGAGGGAAGGCTAAGGAAGGCTTCAGAAATGGAGGCTAGAGAGAAGGTGACAGATACACGGGCAACAGTTGAGATAATAGAAGGCACTTCACCAGCCTTTACATCTTCATCAATTGACCCATTATCAAACATCCCATTTACACAGTTCATAATAAATATCTTCAGAACCCTCTGGCAAGAGAAATGGAAGAACTTCGGAACTAGGTATAATAGCCTTCAGAAGCTTGCCTTGCTTTGAATCGAAGAACGAGGATAGAATGAACCACCGTATATGTCTTTCTTTGGAGTTGGTTTGGGAGCCATCTGTAAACATCAACATCAAGAACACAACATTTCTAGTTAAAGAAATATTTAGAAATAGACATGAAGCCATTCATAATAACAAAATTTTCTAACATCAATTTTTTTTAAGTGTTACTAGATGAGAGATGAAGAAAGATTTGAATTTTTTTATTAACTCCGAAGGAAAACAGAAGTACTTCGCTGGCGATGAAGGAGAGATAGAGCAGAGAGAATAGAGAGAGTTTGAGAGAGTGAGAGTTTTTAAAAAGTGAAATGATTTCCTTAAAAATAAGAGATAATGGAGAGAAACAAAATAATGGGATACAACCCTAACATAAATATAATTATGGAAGCATAAAATAGGAACGTCTGTGCAACAGTTTAAATTTTAAACATAGTAATGAACAAAAAGATAAACTTTTGGATAAATAGGAATGATACAGATATTACCTTTTTTATCAAATTTTATTTTGATCTACCAATGAAATGAAGTTGGTAGACAGCTCATAAGTTGTGTCAGACTTGCAGCTGAAAAGACTTGAAAGGATAGCAGGGGTGTCGGATGCGTCTGTTAAAACAGATTGATCCGCCCGCAGTTTGTTGTCGGTTAGGCATTTATGTTGGGTTTTGGGGTTACAAACGCAGCGGAAGACATAGAAATAGCAACAAAACCCTAGCCCTATGATCCGTCTAACATGAATAGTTAAAACCATGAAATAGAATTTACATACCTTAATGTGATTATGTTGGTCTTTCTAAACGGATCTAGGATTCAAATCCTATTTGAATCAATGAACAGCCTTCAAATCTTCGAACTGTTGATGAAACTTGGATCTTCTCCTTGTTCTTTACCTTGTAAAGAATCGATGATTGAAGGCTTCAAGCTTTTGGTGATTAACTTATCACCCTCTATCGGTAATCCACACTCGAACGGACCAAGAACGATTCTTGATTGATTGCTAGATGATCCCAATTATTGAAAACGATTTTCAATAATCAATGGCAAAAATGATTTTGATCTTTGATTCTAAATCTAGATCTCAATTTTGTGTTTCATAAACCCAAAAATTACATGTGTTTTTGGCTGACCATAGCTCCTATTTATACCAAGTATAAATCCCTAACTTTTAGGGGAGAATCCTAGTCAAAAACCAACACCAAATCAGCAAAGGAAAAGCAATACTGACTAAAATTAACCTCTGGCATGACTCGTTCCCAGGGGCACGAGTCGTGCCTTATGACCAATTAAGTCGTACGACTAAACGAAGCAGTTTTCCAGGTTGCCAAATCAACGGGGTACGAGTCGTGCCTGAGGGCACGAGTCGTGAGCATGACTCGTCCCACAGGGCACGAGTCGTCCCTATTTGCACACCCTCAGAAACTGTCGTCCCTTACCAAGGCACGAATTGAGCCAATGGGGCATGACTCATCCCCTGAAACATCAGTCGTCTCAGAGTCATCCCCAGAGCCCAGAATTAATTCTTTTAGCCATTTTAATCCGTTCTTTTGTGTGTGACCCTTTAGGAATTATATTTTATGTTGGTAGTGAGTTGAAACATCAATCTCACAAGGCACAAGTGACTTCTAGCAAATCATTATGTCCACCCAATTAAATATAACATCAAAGCTTGATTTCTTGATAATCAAATGTCACAAACCCTTTGTCCACGATGTCCAATTGAACATGAGTCATGGTCTATGTCAACTCATTCAGTTCAATGCTTTCTCGATTCCGAATATGTTGATAATCCCAATGCATTTGATCTCTATCAAATCACTTGAGTATGGCCATACATTTCATCAAATGTCACAACTCCTTGTGAACTTGGTTCCGTCTCTACTCTTGGTTCCATGTCATTTTCAGGTTCTTGAACTTCTTCAAGATTAATTTTACTCCCACTAGATTCTTTATTGAGAAACTATTTCTCAAGAAACGAATCATACAGCGCAACGAACATTTTGTTCTCTTTGCGGTTGTAAAATTAATTTTCGAAAATAACCTTGTCAGATTTGGCGCTAACTAATGAGAAACAAGTCTCTTCATATAAGTTTTCCAACCCCAAATGACAAACTAAGTTTTCTACCATGCCACATCTCATGTGGGGCCTTAGGAACCGATTTATTAAGGACTCAATTACGTGTAACCACATTATTTCTAATGAATATCCTCAAAAGGTATTAGGAAAGTCAACTTGACACATCATCAAATGAACCATGTCCTACGAGGTTCAATTCCTCCTTTCAAACACACCATACAATGTGGTATTCCGGGTGGAGTCAACTCTGAAACGATTTCACAGTTTTGAGATGATTGTCAGACTCTTGGTTCAAATATTCACCACCTCGATCTAATTGAAGTACTTTAATAGTCTTGCCAAGATTCTTTTGTACTTCATCTTGAAATGTTTGAAACATCTCAAACGATTCACCTTTGGACTTCATCAGATAGACGTAGCCATATCTAGATAAGTCACCGGTGAATGTGATGAAATACCGAAATCCTCTCCTAGCAATGCTGCTTAATAGTCCACATACATCTCATGTATAAGGGCCAATAAGCCACTATCCCTCCCACTACTCTTAGTGTAGGGTTATTTGGTCAATAATCCCAATAAACAAGATCCACATTCCTCAAATGATTCAAAGTCATATGAGTCTAAAAGTCCATTTAATGGAGTTTAGATATATGTTTCTTATTTATCTGACCAAACAGGCAATGTCATATGAACGTGTTGTTCATATTATTCGGTTTATATTTCCCATTTATATTATAGATATCTTCAATATTATTTTGTTTCTCAACATCAAGGATATGAAGACCATTCAATGACATATGCAATACAATAAGGCATATCATTAAATGAATATAAAACTTCTTATTCTCAATAAGAAAATTATATCCTTCATCATCCATATAAGAAACGGAAATAATACTCCTACTCAAATCCAGAACGTAGTCACACTTGTTCAAAACAAGTTGTATTCCACAAGGTAAAGTGACTTCATAAGTCCCTATGGTTAATGTAGTAACTCTTGCTCCATTCCCACGCATAGGTTTAATTCACCTTCTTTGAGTAGCTTTCTATTCTATGTTCCTTGCACATTTGAACAAATGTGGGATCCAATCCGGTATCATATACCCAAGAACAAGATGTCGAAAGGAAAATATCTATCATATAGATACTTGAAGTAGTAGCAATCATATTTCCCTTTTTCACCTTTTAAGCCTTCCTAATAAGCCTTGCAACTTTGCTTCTAATGACCAATCTCATTGCAATGGTAGCAAACTGCATCCTTTTGAGACACTTTGGGTTTAGCCTCTTTGGGTTTGGCAACTTTTGCCCTAGGTTAAGCAACCTTTGCTTTACCTTCTTTGTATTTCCTTTTAAACCCCTTTCTTGTGTTAACCATTAACACAACAACCTCTCTCTTGCCTAGCTTGCACTTGAAACATTTCCTTTGTATGTTGTGGTAGAACAAAAGTATCTTCCATGAGTTCAAGGTCCTTCATAAGAGCCTTTAAGAATGATGGCAAGTATAAGGCAAGCAATATCATTAGAATTATCACATGTTTCTAATGTTGCTCCTTATTTGCCCTTTGCAACATTTGCTGTGGGTTTAACAGGAATTGATTCGTCAAGAACGTACTATTTGCCTAAAAACAATTCTTGAGCATCGGATCAAATCAGAATAACTTGTACCGTTCTTTTCGAACTTTGTCCTTCATAAGGACGAATCGCAATTTATTGTGTAATGCTATTTCTACAACAAAATATGTAAACTATATGATTACATATCAATATCAATACAATAATCATCTAAGAGCAAATAATGTATTTTACAAATACTCCCACTAAATTATACACCTTCTAATACAAGCATGTATCATATAATTATGGTGGGCTAAGATCCATATTTCACTTGATTTTGGTTTAACTGAGTCAATGCCCGAAATCAAGCTATTTAGGTAGAAACATCAATCATATCTCTATATGACTCATAGATCTTTTATGAGATTTCCTTAGACATCATATGTCAAACACATGTTTTAAATCTCATCTATGCCTTGGGTCAAATTTCATTTGAAAGCACCAATTAAGTCAAAACCTTTTTCAAACGTATGAGACATGGAACGATTCACCTAACTGAGTCAAAATTACATCAACCATTATCTCATCTTGCTCACAAATTAAGATATAAGATGCACCCAACTGAGTCGAAACTACATCAAATACCCTAAAATTTCACAAGTGTTCTAATCAAGGAATGGCATAAGACTTAAATATTTAGAAGGTTTTACAAATAACAAACATCGCATGGTTGTATATGAAACTTATGTGTACATCATCATGAACATGGGATTTTCACATAAAATCCTACTTTAGGATCATAACAATAATCATATAATAAATAACATTTATTAACTACATAATTATTTCATTCTCAAAACATACAGATTCAAATAAACATGTTAATCATATTAAAACGAACATCAAATCCTAAACAAACAATTTGTTTCAATTTTGAGAATTTACCAATCTACTTTAATCACATTAAATAGACCCATATCCCATGTAAAAGATTATCATATTAACCAATTATTAATCATAATAATGGTATATCACATATACATGTTTTCTCTAAACAACACATATAAAATCATAGATCTATTTCACATATAGCATGTAAAGCATTTAATCACATTAAATCTAGCATGCCAATTTTAACCTAATCATGATAAGACGAGGCTTAGATACCACTGTTGGGTTTTGGGGTTACAAATGCAGCGGAAGACTTAGAAATAACAACAAAACCCTAGCCCTATGATCCGTCTAACATGAATAGTTAAAACCATGAAATAGAATTTACATACCTTAATGCGATTATGTTGGTCTTTCTAAACGGATCTAGGATTCAAATCTTATTTGAATCGATGAACAACCTTCAAATCTTTGAACCGTTGATGAAACTTGGATCTTCTCCTTGTTCTTTACCTTGTGAAGAATCGATGATTGAAGGCTTCAAGCTTTTGGTGATTAACTTATCACCCTCTATCGGTAATCCACACTCGAACAGACCAAGAACGATTCTTGATTGATTGCTAGATGATCCCAATTATTGAAAACGATTTTCAATAATCAATGGCAAAAAGGATTTTGATCTTTGATTCTAAATCTAGATCTCAATTTTGTGTTTCATAAACCCAAAAATTACATGTGTTTTTGGCTGACCATAGCTCCTATTTATACCAAGTATAAATCCCTAACTTTTAGGGGAGAATCCTAGTTAAAACCCAAAACCAAATCAGCAAAGGAAAAGCAATACGGACTAAAATTAACCTCTGGCACGACTCGTCCCCAGGGGCACGAGTCGTGCCTTATGACCAATTAAGTCGTACGACTAAACGAAGCAGTTTTTCCAGGTTACCAAATCAACGGGGCACGAGTCGTGCCTGAGGGCACGAGTCGTGAGCATGACTCGTCCCACAGGGCACGAGTCGTCCCTAGTTTCACACCCTCAGAAATTGTTGTCCCTTACTAAGGCACAAATTGAGCCAATGGGGCATGACTCGTCCCCTGAAACATCAGTCGTCCCAGAGTCATCCCCAGAGCCCATAATTCATCCTTTTAGCCATTTTTAATCCATTCTTTTGTGTGTGACCCTTTAGGAATTATATTTTATGTTGGGAGTGAGTTGAAACATCAATCTCACAAGACATAAGTGACTTCTAGCAAATCATTATGTCCACCCAATTAAATATAACATCAAAGCTTGATTCCTTGAAAATCAAATGTCACAATCCCTTTGTCCACGATGTCCAATTAAACATGAGTCATGGTCTATGTCAACTCATTCCGTTCAATGCTTTCTCGATTCTGAATATTTTGATAATCCAAATGCATTTGATCTCTATCAAATCACTTAAGTATGGCCATACATTTCATCAACACTATTCATCGAGGGGCCCAAGCAAACATCTCTCTTCTTAAGAGGGACAAATACTATCTTGACTTATCATTCTTCCCTACATGAATCCGATCGTGCTATCATAGACCTTATTGATATCCGATTAAAGATAGTGTTAGACTATATTAAACGCAACGTTCATCATGTGGAAGACAATGATAATCTCAGGTACAAAGGATTCAAAAACACGACTATCATGAGATTTAATCATGACAACAGACCATGTCATAAATCTCATAAGTAGGTCAAGTCCAGTACTCGTTCTCTAGCAAGTACCCATAAGTGTAATGTGCATCTCCATGCATATAATCATCTCCATGATTATCCATTACCAACTTATACTAGTTGTTCACAACAACTAGGGACGCAGTTCAATATAATAAACATGTAAACATATAATGAACCAAATAATCTTTCTCTATAATAAACGATAAAGATGATACGTAACGGTTTAAGTTAAATATAACTAAAGCCTAGGGCATTACACCAACAATCTCCCACTTGCACTAGGCTCCATCTATGTATCGAATACTCATGGACCTAACATGACCATCATGCTTCTGCCTGTGCGAGGGTCTTTATAAGTGAATCCCTAATGTTATCATCGGTTGATACTTTGCATATCTCAACATCTTCTCATTCTAATGAATTCTCGAAAAATGTCTAAGTGTGTGTTTGGATCGCTGTTGTGACCTTGATTCCATTGCTTGCACAAATGGAACCACAATTATCACAACAAAGTTCCACTTATTAGTGATACTTGGAACATTTCCAAAATACTAATTGAACTTTTGATCCAAACCGCCTCTTTTAGCTACATCAGATGTCGCTAAAATTTGGCCTTAATTGTAGAATTGGCTACATTTTTCTGCTTGGAACTTTTCCAACAAAAACGCACCTTCAATAAGCATAAACACAAATCCTAATTGCGATTTTAAATTAACTTTGTCAGTATGGAAGTTTGTTTCTATATAACCCTTACAATAAGATTAACTTCCAACCTTTCAAATACCAAGAACGTATCCTTAGCTCTTCTTAAGTACTTAAGGACTGTCTCAACTGCCATCCAATGGTTCACATCAAGATCAAATTGGTATCGACTCGTCATGCTTAGAGCATACGTGACGTTGGGTCTAGTACAAATCATGGCATACATGACAGATCCAAAAGCCGGAGCATATGGAACTTCGTCATTCATTCCCTTTTGCTCACCAGTTGTCATAAGACAATGAGTATTGCTAAGAGAAATACCATGACCCATTGACAAGTTACCTTTCTTAGACTCTTTTAAGAACCTTGTCAATGTGAGTATTTTGACTCAAACCAATTTATCCTTTTAGGTCTATCTCTATAGATCTTGATGCCAAGGAAGTAAGTGGCATCACCCATATCTTTCATTGAGAAACCTTTCCTTGACCAAGACTTGACAGTCTTAAGTGTCGAAACTTTTTTTTTTCCAATGAGTAAGATATCATTGTAATAAAACATTAGAAATAATATTACGCTCCCACTGAATTTCATGCATACACAAGGTTTATCTTCGTACTTGATGAAATCAAACTCTTTGACCGATTCATCAAAATGAAGATTCCAATTCCTTGAAGCTTGCTTCAATCCATCTCATGGATCTTTGCAACATGCATACTTTATTAGAATTTCTTGGATCGACAAAACTTCGGGTTGTGTACTATACACATCCTTAATAATCTTTCCATTTAAAGAAAGTCGTTTGACATCCATTTGTCATATCACATAGTCACAATATGCGATTATGGCAATTGAAATTCTAATAGACTTCGGCATTGTAACTGGCAAAAAGGTTTCAACATAGTCAATACTATGAATTTGCCTAAATCCTTTTGCTACAATCCTTAGTCATGAAAGTATACTCCTTCCCATCCATGTCGGTCTTGAAAACCTACTTGCACCCTTTAGTTTTTATACCTTCAGGTAGCCCAATCAAGTTCCAAACTTGATTATCAAACATGGATTGTAATTCGGATTTTATGGTTCCTATCCATTTATCCGAATTAGGAGTGGACATCGCCTCAAGATAGGAAGTAGGGTCGTCATTCTCAATGACTTCCATCTTATTACTTTCTGATATGAGAAATCAATATTTCTTGAGTTCGGATCGTAACCTATCCGATCTACGATGGACTTGTGCATCTTGAACCGGTTTCACAACACCTTGTGAACTTGGTTCCGTCTCTACTCTTGGTTCCATGTCATTTTCAGGTTCTTGAAATTCTTCAAGATTAATTTTACTCCCACTAGATTCTTTATTGAGAAACTATTTCTCAAGAAACGAATCGTATAGAGCAACAAACATTTTGTTCTCTTTGCGATTGTAAAATTAATGTCCGAAATAACCTTGTCAGATTTGGCACTAACTTATCAGAGACAAGTCTCTTCATATAAGTTTTGCAACCCCAAATCTTCATGAAAGACAAACTAAGTTTTCTTCCATGCCACATCTTATGTGGGGCCTTAGGAACCAATTTAGTAAGGACTCAATTCAGTGTAACCGCATTATTTATAATGCATATCCTCAAAAGGTATTAGGAAAGTCAACTTGACACATCATCGAATGAACTATGTCCTACAAGGTTCAATTTCTCCTTTCAAACACACCATACAATGTGGTGTTCCGGGTGGAGTCAACTCTAAAAAGATTTCATAGTTTTGAGATGATTATCAGACTCTTGGTTCAAATATTCACCACCTCGATCTAATCGAAGTACTTTAATAGTCTTGCCAAGATTGTTTTGTACTTCATCTTAAAATGTTCAAAATATCTCAAACGATTCACCTTTGGACTTCATCAGATAGACGTAGCCATATCTAGATAAGTCACCGGTGAATGTGATGAAATACCGAAATCCTCTCCTAGCAATGCTGCTTAATAGTCCACATACATCTCATGTATAAGGGCCAATAAGTCACTAGCCCTCCCACTACTCTTAGTGTAGGGTTATTTGGTCAATAATCCCAATAAACAAGATCCATATTCCTCAAATGATTCAAAGTCATATGAGTCTAAAAGTCCACGTTAATGGAGTTTAGATATATGTTTCTTATTTATCTGTCCAAATCGGCAATGCCATATGAACGTGTTATTCATATTATTCGGTTTAGATTTCCCATTTATATTATAGATATCTTCAATATTATTTTGTTTCTCAACATCAAGGATATGAAGACCATTCAATGACATATGCAATACAATAAGGAATATCATTAAATGAATATAAAACTTCTTATTCTCAATAAGAAAATTATATCATTCATCATCCATATAAGAAACGTAAATAATACTCCTACTCAAATCCAGAATATAGTCACACTTGTTCAAAACAAGTAGTATTCCACAAGGTAAAGTGACTTCATAAGTCCCTATGGTTAATGTAACAACTCTTGCTCCATTCCCACGCATAGGTTTAATTCACCTTCTTTGAGTAGCTTTCTATTCTATGTTCCTTGCACATTTGAACAAATGTGGGATCCAATCCGGTATCATATACCGAAGAACAAGATGTTGAAAGGAAAATATCTATCATATAGATACTTGAAGTAGTAGCAATCATATTTCCATTCTTCACCTTTTAGGGCTTCCTAATAAGCCTTGCAACTTTGCTTCCAATGACCAATCTCATTGCAATGGTAGCAAACTGCATCCTTTTGAGACACTTTGGGTTTAGCCTCTTTGGCTTTGGCAACTTTTGCCCTAGGTTAAGCAACCTTTGCTTTTACCTTCTTTGTATTTTCTTTTAAACCCCTTTCTTGTGTTAACCATTAACACAACAACCTCTCTCTTGCCTAGCTTGCACTTGAAACATTTCCTTTGTACGTTGTGCTAGAACAAAAGTATCTTCCATGTGTTCAAGGTCCTTCATAAGAGCCTTTAAGCATGGTGGCAAGTATAAGGCAAGCAATATCATTATAATCATCACATGTTTCTAATGTTGCTCCTTATTTGCCCTTTGCAACATTTGAAGTGGGTTTAACAGGAACTGATTCGTCAAGAACGTACAATTTGCCTAAGAACAATTCTTGAGCATCCGATCAAATCAGAATAACTTTTACCATTCTTTTCGAACTTTATCCTTCATAAGGACGAATCGCAATTTATTGTGTAATGATATTTCTACAACAAAATATGCAAACTATATGAACACATATCAATATCAATACATTTATCATCTAAGAGCAAATAATGTATTTTACAAATACTCCCACTAAATTATACACCTTCTAATACAAGCATGTATCATATAATTATAGTGGGCTAAGATCCATATTTCACTTGGTTTTGGTTTAACTGAGTCAATGCCTGAAATCAAGCTATTTAGGTAGAAACATCAATCATATCTCTATATGACTCTTAGATCTTTTATGAGATTTCCTTAGACATAATATGTCAAACACATGTTTTAAATCTCATCTATGCCTTGGGTCAAATTTCACTTGAAAGCACCAATTAAGTCAAAACCTTTTTCAAACGTATGAGACATGGAACGATGCACCTAATTGAGTCAAAACTACATCAACCATTATCTCATCTTGCTCACAAATTAAGATATAAGATGCACCCAACTGAGTCGAAACTACATCAAATACCCTAAAATTTCACAAGTGTTCTAATCAAGGAATGTCATAAGACTTAAATATTTAGAAGGTTTTACAAATAACAAACATCGCATGGTTATGTATGAAACTTATGTGTACATCATCATGAACATGAGATTTTCACATAAAATCCTACTTTTGGATCATACCAATAATCATATAATAAATAACATTTATTAACTACATAATTATTTCATTCTCAAAATATACGGATTCAAATAAACATGTTAATCATATTAAAACGAACATCAAATCCTAAACAAACAATTTGTTTCAATTTTGAAAATTTACCAATCTACTTTAATCACATTAAATAGACCAATAACCCATGTAAAAGATTAATCACATTAACCAATTATTAATTATAATAATGGTATATCACATATACTTGTTTTCTCTAAACAACACATATAAAATCATAGATCTATTTCACATATAGCATGTAAAGCATTTAATCACATTAAATCTAGCATGCCAATTTTAACCTAATCATGATAAGACGAGGCTTTGATACCACTGTTGGGTTTTGGGGTTACAAACGCAGCGGAAGACTTAGAAATAACAACAAAACCCTAGCCATATGATCCGTCTAACATGAATAGTTAAAACCATGAAATAGAATTTACATACCTTAATGCGATTATGTTGGTCTTTCTAAACGTATCTAGGATTCAAATCCTATTTGAATCGATGAACAACTTTCAAATCTTTGAACCCTTGATGAAACTTGGATCTTCTCCTTGTTCTTTACCTTTTGAAGAATCAATGATTGAAGGCTTCAAGCTTTTAGTGATTAACTTATCACCCTCTATCGGTAATCCACACTCGAACGGACCAAGAACGATTCTTGATTGATTGCTAGATGATCCCAACTATTGAAAACGATTTTCAATAATCAATGGCAAAAAGGATTTTGATCTTTGATTCTAAATCTAGATCTCAATTTTGTATTTCATAAACCCAAAAATTACATGTGTTTTTGGCTGACCATAGCTCCTATTTATACCAAGTATAAATCCCTAACTTTTAGGGGAGAATCCTAGTAAAAAACCAAAACCAAATCAGCAAAGGAAAAGCAATACGTACTAAAATTAACCTCTGGCACGACTTGTCCCCAGGGGCACGAGTCGTGCCTTATGACCAATTAAGTTGTACGACTAAACGAAGCAGTTTTCCAGGTTGCCAAATCAACGGGGCACGAGTCGTGCCTGAGGGCAAGATTCATGAGCACGACTAGTCCCACAGGGCACGAGTCATCCCTATTTGCACACCCTCAGAAACTGTCGTCCCTTACCAAGGCACGAATTGAGCCAATGGGGTACGACTCGTCCCCTGAAACATCAGTCGTCCCAGAGTCGTCCCTAGAGCCCAGAATTCATCCTTTTAGCCATTTTTAATCTGTGCTTTTGTGTGTGACCCTTTAGGAATTATATTTTATGTTGGTAGTGAGTTGAAACATCAATCTCACAAGACATAAGTGACTTCTAGCAAATCATTATGTCTACCCAATTAAATATAACATCAAAGCTTGATTCCTTGATAATCAAATGTCACAATCCCTTTGTCCACAATGTCCAATTGAACATGAGTCATGGTTTATGTCAACTCATTCCGTTCAATGCTTTCTCGATTCCGAATATGTTGATAATTCAAATGCATTTGATCTCTATCAAATCACTTGAGTATGGCCATACATTTCATCAACACTATTCATCGAGGGGCCCAAGCAAACATCTCTCTTCTTAAGAGGGACAAATCCCATATTGACTTATCATTCTTTCCTACATGAATTCGATCGTGCTAACATAGCCCTTATTGCTATCCAATTTAAGATAGTGTTAGACTATATTAAATGCAACGTTCATCATGTGGAAGAGGATGATAATCTCAGGTACAAAGGATTCAATAATACGACTATCATGAGATTTAATCATGACAACAGACCATGTCATAAATCTCATAAGTAGGTCAAGTCTAGTACTCGTTCTCTAGCAAGTACCCATAAGTGTAATGTGCATCTCCATGCATATAATCATCTCCATGATTATCCATTACCAACTTATACAAGTTGTTCACAACAACTAGGGTAGCAGTTCAATATAATAAACATGTAAACATATAATGAACCAAATAATCTTTCTCTATAATAAACGATAAAGATGATACATAACGGTTTAAGTTAAACATAACTAAAGCCTAGGGCATTACACCAACAGTTTGATGACCGGCTGAACTGATGTGACCAATAACAAGAGTAACCACTTGAAGCTCTTGATCGGTTGAGAAATTTCTTGATCGGTTATGATTTCTTGACTGGTTGTGGTTTATCATCAGTTGAGTAACAAGATTGATAGAGGGCAAAATGGTAATACACCTTGATCAGTTGAGCTTACACAAGTAACAAATATAGCACAATTTATCCACGTATATGAATCATGCCTAGTTCACATCTAAGGAATTCAAAACGTTTAGTGTCTAAGAGTTTTGTACGAATATCAACTAGCTGATAATCGGTATGAACTTTTAAAAGAACAACATTACCTTTTTTAACATGATCCTTCAGGAAGTGATACTTGATGTCTATTTGCTTTAGTTTGGAATGCATCACAGGATTGTTGGAGACTGAGATAGTTGAGGAGTTGTCAAAATAGATGGGACAAACTTCAGTTGGAATTTCATAGTCCACCAGTTATTGCTTCATCCAAAGAATTTATGAGCAGCAACTTCCAGCAGCTATATACTCAGCCTCAGTTGTAGAAGTAGAAATTGAAGCTTGCTTCTTACAAGACCAGAAAACCAATCGGTGACCTAGAAATTGAGAAGTCCTACTAGTACTTTTCCTTGTGACCCTACAAGCAGCAAAATTAGAATCTGAATAGCCAATTAGTGTAAAGGATGAATCTCTAGGGTACCATAAACCTAAGTGAACAGTTCCCACAAGATATCTTATAATTCTTTTAACATCTTGAAGGTGGGATTCTCTAGGATCAGCTTGAAACCTAGCACATACACAAATGGCAAACATGATATTTAGCCTACTAGCAGTCAAGTAAAGTAGAGATACTATCATACCTCCGTAAAGTGTCATATCTACTTTTTTTACCAGACTCATCTTTATCAAGATATACATTAGTGGCCATTGGAGTGCTTTGAGGATGAGAAGAGTCAAGACAAAATTTCTTGATAAGATCATTTGTATATTTGTCTTGGTTGATGAAGATTCCTTCTTGAGTTTGTTTGACTTGAATTCCAATGAAGAAGGTTAATTCTCCCATCATGCTCATCTCAAACTTGATTTGCATAAGTTTCTCAAATCTCTTGCATAAGTTTTAGTTAATAGAGCCAAATAAAATATTATCTACATATATTTGAACTAACAATGAATGACCATTATGCTTAGCAATAAATAAGGTTGTATCGATTTTATCTCTTTCAAACTTCTCACTAAGTAGGAATTTGGAGAGATTTTCATACCATGCTCTTGGTGCTTGCTTGAGGCCATACAAATCTTTGTTCAACCTATAGACATGATTAGGCTTCTTGGAGTTTTCAAATCTAGGAGGTTGATCAACATATACAAGCTCTTGAAGTTCTCCATTTAGGAAGGCACTTTTCACATCCATTTGGTATAACTTGAACTCTTTGTAAGCAGCATAGGCAAGGAACAACCTAATGGCTTTTAGTCTAGCAACCGGGGCGAAAGTCTCATCATAATTAATTCCTTCTTCTTGTACGTACTCTTTAGCTACAAGTCTTGCTTTGTTCCTAGTTATTTTTCGAGACTCATCCAATTTATTTCTAAAGCCCATTTTGTTCCTATCACTATCTGATCATTAGAACAAGGCATTAACTCCCAGACTTTGCATCGGTCGAGCTGATTGAGTTCTTCTTGCATAGCTTCTAACCAGCTGGGATCATTGAGTGATTCTTCTGTCTTCTTTGGTTCTATGTTTGAGACCATTGGAGAGGAAAATAAACTATGTTGATCTTCCATATTTCTCCTTTGGCCTTTAGTCATTCTGGGACCAAAGACATCACTAATTACATTTTCAATAGGATGTCCTCTAGCTGGTCTCACTTCCGTTGGAATGTCCTGTTTGATCGATTCTTGCCTTAAGGTTTCTAGTGGAGGAGTAGGACCGATTGAGGGAGGTGTGACCGGTTGAGGTGAGGACCGGGTAGGAGTTGGTGAGTTGGACAGATGATCATGTTCAGGTTGAGGTGAAGAAAATGGTATATGAATATTGGGAATTGGTTCAGGTTCAAGTGGTGTAAGAGGAACATCAGTAGAGGGACTAGTTGGTAAGGGACCGGTTAAGGGATTTTGGGAATTGGATTCTCTTCTAATCGATTGAGAAAAAAATGAATCATCAACTAGGGCTCTATCGGTTACACCACTTGGGATGCCTGAATTCTGAGCTGGATGATTTGCATTACTGCTGGTGTTTTGATTGAAGTTAGAGTTGCTAGATTCACCTGTCTCAAAAACACCAGAATCATTAGTACTATTTGGAGCCTTGTCAGACTCTAGCAAATCAAATTCATCAAATGTAACATGAACAGATTCAACAATTTTTAGCAACCGTTTATTAAAAATTCGGAAAGCCTTACTGTGTTTGGCATAAACAATAAAGATACATTCATCGGCTTTCTCATCAAATTTACCTAGATATTCTTTACCATTTAAAGAACATAACACTTGAAGCCTAATATTTTGAAGAAACCAATGTTGGGTATTCTGTCACGCCAAAGCTCGTAAGGGGTCTTGTTGTGAAACTTGTTGACTAATGACAGGTTGATGAATGTGGTTTTACACATCGAAACGATATGTTTCCAAGCTTATTTTCTATTCAAACCTTGGGAATTTAATGTGTTTTATTAGTGTTTTGGAAGTTCAGGGACCAAAATGCAATTATTGAAAATTAGGGAGTAAATTGGTATTATGAAGTCAGGGGGCTAAACTGCAATTATGTGGAAGTTTAAGGCTGCAACTGGAAACTAGGGAGTTGGCAGCACAAATGATGCAAAAGAGAACGAGTTGTGACAAAGAGAATGACTTGTGACCATGGGAATGACTTGTGACAAAGAGAACGACTAGTGCTAATGAGAATGTGTCGTGCCTGTAAGTACCCAAATCCGAATCGTCAAAATCTGTTAAAAGTTAACCGGAACCCGTTAAGATCCCCGTTCTCAAGTCAACGAGACATCCCGAGACTGTCCCATGCATCCCGATGTCAAAGCGTACTCAACACACGTTATCACACGTAAAAGTATAGCTTTCCCCGAAAAACGCACTTTTCGGGGTCTTCCGGGATTTGATTTGCTATTTTCGAGCATCTCGACCTTCCGAAGGTCATAACTCCCTCATACGAACTCCATTTTGGGCCCACCACATATTAAATCGAACGCGAGAACAAGATCTACGCATATAACTAGGTTAATTAGGAAAAATAGCCAATTTGAAGAATAGGACGGCCGGACAGTTTTACTGATTTAAATAACGTGTCCAAAACGTGTCAAACTCAAGGCCAAATGACCAAAATGTCCCCAAATTGAATAAAGGTCCGGCCAAATTGTTTTACTTAGTAAACAACCAGGCTAAGTAAACCCTTTCCTCATATCCACTCCAATCTCCTCCTTCTCCAAGTAATTTTCCCCCTCCCCAAGTCTGCTCCTCCTATAAATACTCCCCCCTCCTTCATATTTCCTACACCATTTTCCTCCTCTCCTCCCCCTAGCACAAAAATGCTAGTCTTTCTTCCGCTCTTCGGGGGCCCTCGTGCTACTCGTCGACAGAATTCTCTACTCTTCGAGGGCCCTCGTGCTACTCGTCGGTGGATTCTGACACAAGCTAAACCGACCTAAGTCGAAACGCTGCCCGAATTCCTAGATTCTTAAACACCAAATAAAAGGGGATACTCTACCCAAACACTTCCGAAACACCTTTCAAACACCTTTTCGTATCCCGTATACATCCTCCCGAGCCAAAGAGTCAACACCAAATTTGGTAAACTCTCACTCTCAAAATGTAGACGTAACGCCGTCTACGGGACTCGATACGTTTTAGTCCCTAACCATCTTCTCTCTCGTAAGAGAAGTAATTTTGGGTTAAAACGGCGTTCAAGTCCCATTTTTACGTTTCTGTCATTTATTGTCCGGATCGTTCACTTTTACCGTCCGAACCATTTGGTTTGTTGATACTGTCAATTAAATACTGTCATTTACAGTCCAAACCGTTTGGTTTGTTGATCGCATTTACTTTAAAACATCCGAGTCACAAGCTGACTTGTTGATCGTCTTCTATTTGCCATCATTTTCATCAAAATGGGTAACATCGAAATGCCCGATGCAAAACCAAAGTTTGTCATTCAAACTTCCTTTCCACAAAACTCTCATTTCAAACTCCCTTCAAAATCGACATTTGTCATTCAAACGCTCTTTTACCAAAATTAACGTTTGTCATTCAAACCAAGATTAAAGCTTGTCATTCAAGCTCATTTTCAAAAGCAACACGAACACACTCACGCACACTTTTCGAGAAAGGTAGAAAGACTCGTCATACGAGGCATTTTGGGAGATCTCAATATACTCTTCCCGAAATGTATCGTGACCTCCGAACCTAACAATCTCTGGTCCTAAAAAGCCTTTTGTAAAGTTTTGGCTACCAATCAAAACGTCCCATTTTCAAAGCCTTTTCCAAGTTTTTGCTACCAATAAAAATGACCTTGTTTTCAAAGCCATTTTCAGAGTTTGGGCTCATAATACAAAATGGCGTGGCGACTCTCTCTTTTCCAAGTGAAGTCCATTCGAAAGAACCGCTCGCCGCTGTCTGTGCGATCTGGGTAAATTCAGTGCCATGCGTTGGTTTGTAAGTGGTCCTATCAGAACGACTTAGATAAAGACCACGACTTGTGCTATGACTTGAAACCAAAAGAACAAGTCGTGACTATTGAAACGACTCGTGCTAATGTCAGTTGATGACATCACCTTGGCTGCTTTTGTAGTTTATTTTCGAAACCTTTTTATTTAATTTCCTTTCCTTATTGTATTAGGTTATTGGGGGAGTATAAATACTTCCTTCTAGAACATTATTAGGTTAACTTTTCTTTTGGAGAATTCAAGCAATAGCAAGAATTGAAGCGCTTTATTTTACAATTTATCATCATGATTCCAGGTTTTATTATTTTAATTTAATATTTGTGATTGATATCATGAATATGTGTGGATAATTTCCTGTTTCATGGATTGGGTATAAACGTGTCAAAGTTTTATGCTAAAAATCAAATTTCAGTTTTAATCAATTTTTTGTTCCTCAAAGTTATTCTTCATAATATTTAGGGTTTTTTTAGATCATTAACATGAATAATAATTATCGGATTAAACTTTGAGGATTAGATTTAATCAGTTATGTAATTGTATCGAGAAGATCTAGGTTCGTATATTCCTTGGATTTTAATGAAATCTTAAATTATTGAGTGACGTAACTGAAAACATAGTAATTAAGATTAGAAGGGTTGCAAATCGCGTACCAAACCATTTCAACTCTTAGGCTAGTGAATGAACCCTTGAAATTGATTGAAAACCATCTTTTATTAATAGCATATTACTGCGACACTGTGAAATCCCAATCCGTGAATTCTTTTTAATCTGGTAAATCCCTTCAATTACTTGTGTCCTTTTGTTACTTGCTCATTTCAATTATTGTCCTTAGTTGTTAAGTGTATTCAAATCATAACCTAAGCATTTGCTAAAAAGCTCATTCTCACTCAGTCTCTGTGGATTCGACCCTTGCTTGTGTATACTACTACAACAGTAGCTTATACGCTTGTGAGGAATTTTAACTGAGAAAAATATTCATCAAGTTTTTGGCGCCGTTGCCGGGGAATTGGGTGATTTGAACAAAGTTATTTGGTTGGTGTATGCAAGGTCAGCGTTCGCAGGATCTTGAGTTAGTCCCGTTGAACAATGATATCGATAAGGTCGAGAGGGGCATTCCCCCTATTAGTGAATCACAATCTGACACTGATCATTCTACCTCCGCGGTAGAGGATCCTGAACTAAGTAAGCCAGACACTTCTTCCACCGAGTGAGGAGAGCAAGTACCTGAAATGGCAGACCAACAAGATAGACTCATGAATGAGTTTGCCAAACCGAAAGTGGACACATCGGTGTCATGCATAGTGTTGCCTAATGAAGCTTTAAATTATGTGATTAAAGGGCAATTCTTTCATCTTTTACCTAATTTTCATGGAATGGCTAGTGAGGATGCATTGAATTTTATGAGGGATTACATGGTGACAGTGTCAGGATTCCCAGTGAGAGAGGGAGTAACACATGAACACTTGAGAATGAAGTGTTTCCCACATGATTTGAAAGATAAGGCCAAATCTTGGCTATTGTTACTCCTACCTAGGAGTATCACTACTTGGGAAAATTACATGATGCATTCTTGGATAAATATTACCCACATTCTGCATGCATTGGCTGTATATAGGGTAAAGATCATGGGTTTCAAGCAGGAATTTAATGAGCCTTTTCATGAGGCCTGGGACAGGTTTAAAATATTTCAAATTTAGTGTCCCTATCGTAATTTCCCCCAATCCATGTTGCATCAGAATTTTTATAGTGATTTGTCCCCAGAATTCCAGAGGATGGTAGATAATGCAGTAGGGGGGATATTTAGGGTCTAAAACTGTTCAACAATGCTAAGACTTGTTTGAGATGTTATGTGGGAACTCTCAACAAAAAGGGGACAGGGGGAACATTTGGAGTTTAAATGAAGTAGGCATGAATAAAGAGATAGCTAATCAATTTGCCCTGTTAAATCAAAAATTTGATAAATTAGCATTGATGTCCTCTTCTTCTTCTAGTTCTTCTAATGTCTCTGTTGTTGATAAATTGTTATATTTATAGTTGTGTTACTTGTGGTTCTAACTCTCACTCTTATGAAAAGTGTCCCACCACTAGTACACACAATTTTGAAACTGAGCAGGTACAGGCAATGCAAGGATATGGGCAAGGATATGGTCAGAGGTTCCCCTAGAACAATTACCAATATGGGAACACATATAATTCTGGGGCTCCAAGACATCCAAATCTTAGATGGGGAGGCAATCAACAGCCAACTAAGTCATTTCACACTCAGCCACCATAGGGAAAGTTTGATAGGAAGAAAGAACCCTGGGACGTGGCTATGGAGCAAATGCAGGCTAAAAACAATCAGTTGAGGGCGGAAAGTCAATAAGTTTCCAAGAACCATGAAGCTGCCCTTCAGAAGTTGGAGACTCAAATTGGGCAGTTGGCAACTGCTTTACAAGCACACAAACCCGGTACCTTTTCGAGTCAAGGTCATCAAGCCAAGGACATCTTCACACTTAAAGGTGGTAAACAGGTAGATAATAAGGTACTTTCTCCTTCATCTTCTATCCATATATCTCCTGTTTTGGATCATGAGGTGGATCCTGTTGTGGAAAGTGTTGTGGTTGATAATGTGTGCTTAATGATAAGAGTACTAATGATTTGGGGAAGAATGTGATTGTTGATACTCCCACCCCAAGCTATATGTACCTCCTGTACCATTTCCTGGTAGGTTTTTAAGGAATAAGCTGGATCACCAAATAAAGGAGTTGATTGAAATGTTTTCAAAAGTTAGTATCGATCTCCCACTTTTAAATGTGATAAAAAATGTTCCAGCTTACACCAAGTTTTTCAAAGAAATAAACTCCAGGAAATTTAAGTATGGGAAGGATGAAAATTTTTTGTTGGGAGAGAGTGCTAGTGTTGTGGTACAACACAGTCTTCCACCAAAATTGAAGGACCCCGGGAGTTTCTTAATTTCCATTACTGTGGGGGACTCAAACAAGGTGAAGGCTATGTTGGACCTTAGCTCTCGAATTAACTTGCTGCCATACTATGTATATCTTGAGATGGGTCTTCCCGAACTAAAACCCACCATGATGTCCTTACAACTCGCTGATCGGTCTATTAAAAGACCTTTGGGCATTGTAAAGGCGTTTTGGCTCAGGTTGATTCTTTGATCATCCCTGTTGATTTTTTTTACTTGAGATGCCAAGAAGTGAATAAAGTCAACGTGATTCACCCATATTACTTGGGAGACCATTCATGGCGATGACCAACACTGTGATTAATGTGGGGAATGGCACCCTTTCTATGATTGTTGCAAATGAGAAAATTGAAATATCTGTGTTTGATGCCATGCATAATCCCATTAATGATGATGAATCATGTTTATATGTTGATGTGATAGAGGATTGTGTGCATGAGCATTTGTGGCATATGAGTGATTGTGAGGAGATTGAGATGTTGTTGAATGATGGTGAGAAATCTAGGGATAATGCGGGTTTCCACTTGTGTGCCATTGAGGACAAGGCCAACAATATTCGTTGTTGTGATGGACCGTATCACCCCCTAGACCGACCCCATAAGGAGTCGGTGTCAAAATTAAAATCATTTTTTCCTCTGATTCTCTTATTGCTAATATTGATGATCAAGATAGTTCCTACTATGATTGTGTTGAGAAAGATAGGGTGCTTGAGATCCGTGGGACCAAGGCACTAAGTGAGTTTGGGGGAGAGGCCCCTAAGAAAAACAAAAAAGAAGAAGATGGCCAAGAAAAAGGCCACTAAAATCCCTTGGGCTTCACCCGAGCTAATAAAAAATGGTACATACATGTGGAAGGTTGTAGGCGTTTGTGCCCGTGAATGTGCAAGGTGGGCCAAGGGAAAAAAGGCTAAGGCCAAAGAGAATGTGGCCACCTCTAATCCCCATTGAAGTGGGAATCCAGTCGGGCTAACGACCTTAACCAAATGCGCTTATTGGGAGGCAACCCAAGTAGGTATGTTTTATTTTCTTTATTTATTTTCGTTGTGTCATATCATCCTTTGAACCTAAGACATGTTTTTGTTCTCTTTGCTATTAGGACATAGCATGTTTTGAGTTTGGGGGTAGATATCTCTCAGAGTTTGTGGGTTTATATGGGAGTGTATATAGTGTTACTCTCCAAAAAAAAATAGAAAAATTTAAAAATTTTGTTCTCTTCAAAATTTGGGATGTAGGCAAGAGTCCATGATGATTTGAGAGTACATAATTTTAAAATCTTAAGTATTATTATCAATATGGGGATATAATTGCATTGAAATATGTAAAGTATTATATCTCCACCTTCCACTTCCATGCTATTTTTCTTGATCATTGTTACCAATTTAGGAGACCTTTATAGGATCACTTTGGCATTCTTGGGGTCCCTAGAACATGTTTGCATGGCTGTCAATAACACATCAATTCGGCTATTTGGGAAGTGATATTTGGCTATTTTCTTTGAACCCTATTTGTGAGCCTTTAACTTTCTAGCCACTTATAAAAATTTCCGCTAGAACCCCTTTTGAGCTTTAAAAAGAATGAAATCTCTCACAAAGTGGGAGGTTATCTTAGATTATCATTCGCCTTCTTTTGTATCCTCATTATCCTACCCTTTTAACTTATACACTATTTTCTCACCTTTTGAAGAAAGTGAAACTAGGGAATGAATGGGAATTGTGGGTATTTTTGGAAAATCAAGAGTAGAAAGTGGTCATGAAAAGAAAGAAAAAGGTTATGAATGTATTGGAAAGAGGGGCTTGATCAGAGTATCTAAATGCACATTCTTCGTGATTTATATATATATATATATATATATATATATATATATATATATATATATATATATATGTGCATAGAAAAAAAAAGTCTTGCCCTCTCTAATGTTGAAATGGAAAGTGACCAAAAAGAAAGAAAGGTGATCAACCTCAAGTGTGAAGTATGCAAAATTATAAGTTTGGGGGTTGAATCAATAGGTTGGGATGGAGCAGAGTGATAAATTTTAAAGTGAGGATGTATGATGAAGACTTCTTAGTTTCACTACTTGACTTTTTATGTCCTTATCTTCTTTTGTAAACGTGAACCTAGCCCGCGATTGTCGCGATACGTTACAAGCTATAAGCCATATTTGATCCCTAAAGAGTAGCCGAGTTGACAGTTGTGTTTAAACATGCATATGAGTGGCCTTGTGTAGAAATTTATATTATCTTCATTGATTTAGAGCATGACACAAGTGACCCTATAAAATATCTTATTTTGGTAACATTGATTTCTCATATTTCATTCATATTATCATTATGCGGTGGAGAAATTATAAGTTAGATGCATCCATGTATATATAATCCCACGTTCATGATGATACTTGTAGATTATGTGTGTTGTAAAGATCAGAGACTTGTTGTGCCAACAACTTATTATATGAATTGAACAATCCAAAAAAATTATTTGTTTTAATTAGTTAGTTAGTTTTTATTTTATTTTAGTTTTGTTTTACTCGAGGACGAGAAAAAGATAAGTTTGGGGGTATTTGAAGGATGTGGTTTTAGTCATGCAAAAGATATGTTTCCAAGCTTAATTTATGTTCGAACCTTGGGAATTTAATGTGTTTTGTTAGTGTTTTGGAAGTTCAGGGACCAAAATGCAATTATGGATAATTAGGGAGTAAACTGGTATTATGAAGTCAGGGGCTAAATTGCAATTATGTGGAAGTTTAAGGCTGTAGCTAGAAACTAGGAAGTTGGCTGCACAAATGAAGCAAAAGAGAACGAGTTGTGACAAACAGAATGACTTGTGACCATGGGAATGACTTGTGACAAAGAGAACGACTAGAGCTAATGAGAATGAGTCGTGCCATGCGTTGGTTTGTAAGTGATCCTATCATAATGACTTAGATGAAGACCACGACTCGTGCTACGACTTGAAACCAAAAGAACGAGTTGTGACTAGTGGAACGACTCGTGCTAATGCTGGTTGATGACATCACCTTGGCCGCTTTTGCAGTTTATTTTCGAAACCTTTTTATTTAATTTCCTTTCCTTATTGTATTAGGTTATTGGGGGAGTATAAATACTTCCTTTTAGAACGTTATTAGGTTAACTTTTCTTTTGGAGAATTCAAGCAATAGCAAGAATTGAAGCACTTTATTTCAGAATTTATCATCAAGATTCCAGGTTTTATTATTTTAATTTAATATTTGTGATTGATATCATGAATATGTATAGCTAATTTCCTTGTTCATGGATTGGGTATAAACGGTGTCAAATTTTTATGCTAAAAACCTAATTTTAAATTTTAATCAATTTCTTGTTCCTCAAAGTTGTTCTTCATAATATTTAGGGTTTTTATTAGATCATTAACGTGAGTAATAATTATCAGATTAAACTTTGTGGATTAGATTTAATCGGTTACATAATTGTATCGAGATGATCTAGGTTCGTATATTCCTTGGATTTTAATGCAATCTTAAATTATTGAGTGTTTTGGTCAAATTTCAACAATTATATTTTTTGTGATGGGAAAAGTGACTAAAGTGATATGAATCTAGGTACAATGACTATCAAGTTGAATAGAAATGGACACAAGATGTTTGTTGACTAGGGAAAGCCCTTGAACAACTTGTTCGCCGGCACAAAACCCCGGGAGGATCTGGCTCCTGCCTTGACCGAAAGTTTACTAAGAATTCTCTTGAGATTACAATGCTAAGAGCCTATGAAAAAGGGAGCTTAGCTAGTGAGGAACGTGTGTGAAAATACAGTGTGTGTTCCCCTTTTATACCTCAAAAATAAACTAATTAACAAAAAGGAGGATTATGGGCCTATAAACTCGGAATTAGGGTTGATCCTTGGAGATATATCCGCACTCGTTCGTTTTGAGGAGGAGATAGTGATTTGTTTGCTAAAGAAACGTGGTTGAACTGGTCTTCGCTTTCTTTGGCACGATCCCTATAAAATAGGAATAGCGTTACTGGTCCAACCTGTAGGAGACCAAGTGGTAAATGGAACAATTCAAGTTGTTAGTACCAAGTTGTTAAGTGTAAGTTGTAAACATGTTGACCGAAAAATGTAGGGCCCAACAATTGCCCCCAAACTTTTTGAATTTGAAAACGAAGAATAGGAAGAAACAAAAGAATTCAAAAAGTTTGCCAAAATAAGAAAGAAAAGAACGACAGTTTTTAAGAGAGAAGAAAGGGATGGTTTTAAGTAGTTTCCCGAGGCAAAAAGATTTGATCGCTTTTAGAGTTCCAACCACCTTCAACCTTCATAAATAAGTAGTCTCTTTCTCCAACT
This sequence comes from Adenophora triphylla var. japonica, assembly GCA_022495995.1. Lineage (NCBI taxonomy): Eukaryota > Viridiplantae > Streptophyta > Magnoliopsida > Asterales > Campanulaceae > Adenophora > Adenophora triphylla. The sequence continues at coordinate 74,080 of JAFEMH010006892.1, read as the reverse complement.
CTCCCTTTCACCAAATCAAAAACGTTACTTCCGCAGAGGTTTCTAGGAGAAGAACCGAGGAAGACGGTTAGGGCAAAAAATCGAGTAGCTACTTATGGTGAGTTTCTTGTCTCTCCTTCAATTACATCTTTGATTTCTTGTTCTAAGTTGAAAAAATGGGTCGGAAGAAGGTAGTCGCGATTGAGAGTGACGAGGGTTTACCCAAGGGTTTCATAACCCAAAACTTATTGAAGGAACCTGAGAATGAGAAATGTCTAATGCCTAAGGCTAACCTAGAGGTTATTAGGAAGAACCACGCCATGCCTGATTCAACGGTCTACTTCACCCACCCTGATCTGACCTCCGAATGTTATTCTCCGACTTGGGTATGCTTCCCGGAGTATCCCTTTGTTATAGGCTTACGATTCCCTTTTCCCGACTTGATTATGAAGTTCTTTGCTGCTACCAAACTTAACTATGCCCAACTTATGCCCCAAGGGTGGAGGTACTTGCAAACCCTAGTTAGATTAGGAGAGAGGGATGATTTGGTTGCCGGTTTAGAAGAGTTGGCATATACTGTGGATTTAAGGAGTTTTGGTCCATGAAGGTTTGGTTTTAGGGTCAAAGATGGTGAGCCTATACTGATTTCCAATCATGACATTGCTGATAGAGGGTGGAAAAATAAATTTTTCTTTGCAAGGAGGGACACCTTGGGTCAAGATGAAGGTGTTTTTTCCAAATGGAGGTTTCAAGGTAGTGAAAATAGTTCTTTTATTTTACGAAATGCTTCTCAATACTAGGATAACTAACCCTTAAAAATTTTTCCTTTGTAGAAGTTTCTAAGTTGTCAGACCTGTTTCCGGAGCAAAAAGGGACACAAGCGAACGTAAACCAGCTTCTTCAGTTGGGTGTACCCGATAGGTCCTTCAAGGCATTCCCTGTCGAGTTTTTCGTTGAGGAGGTTGGAGGTGAAGTAGAGGCTGAAGCAGAGGAAAATCTTCCCCCAACTCTACCTGAGATTTCTACAGGTTTAAGTTCTCACAAATCTTGGTACTTTTTCACGAGTATTACGATTATCTCAATTCCTTGTTTTCTTGTTGTAGCTACACGATCCAAATCCAACGTAAGTGCCGCTGACTTGATGGCCGCTGTTAAGGCAAAGAAAGTTGTCAATAAGGACAATAAACCTCCAACTCCAATGTACATGGCCTCTAGCTCAGACTTGAATGCTTCCAAGAAAAAGGAAGAAGTGAAGAAAAGGAAGCTATCTGAAACCGAGGCTATGGATGGGAATGAGATTGGTGATATGGGGACAGCAAGAAAAAGGTTAAAGGAGGCTATAGCTTGTTTTGTCGACAAGGTAAAATGAGAAAACTTGAACCTTGCCCATGATTTTTGATGAAAGGCTAACATTTCTTTTGCTTAGGTCGCGGATATCATGGTTCCTATCATGGACCAGCTTGATGCTGTGAAAATCAAGGCAGCCAGGCACAATTATGAAGCTGAGGAATACAAGAAGCAGGCTACCAAGAATGCTGAGGAATACAAGAAGCAGGCTACCAAGTATACTGAGGAGATTGAGAAGTTGAAGGAAAGTCTTGAAGCTGAAAAGAAGGAATTGGAAGCTGCGAAGAAAGACTTCACGTTTAATGCCACCAAAGTGGTGTTTGAAGCTAGGATTGATCTTATGGAAGAATACAAGAACGGGCTGGCTCTGGAGTGGGATGTGGAAGCAGAGAAAAGGGCTTTAGAAGATTTTGTTGGTGAGCCAGTAGACGCAGAGGAGGTGAATTCTGCGGCTTTGGAGGCTCTAGTTGAAGACACTGATAGGACCTTGAGCACCCTAGTGGTAGCTCAGAATGGTCAAGGGGAAAATGCAACACCGGCGGCAGCAGGCCAGGAAGTTTGAAAAACATTTTAAAGCTTTTGGGTATTTTGGATGAAAACAATTTTTGCTTTATTTGTGTACCTCTACTGGTACAACAAATGGGGGGAGTGTCTCCAAAACAAGGTTTTTAGTTTGTAATGGCTCATAAGAGCCGAGACAATTTATTTGGGGGTACTAGGTTGGTCTAGTACTCCAAGCTTTTTAGGTTTTTAGGGACTTGTTGGCTTATCCAACTTGTCCTTTAGTTGCGAAAAATCTTTTGAAAAACACTTAATGGTTTTTTAGCAAAGTAACTTATGTCTCTGAGAGACGCTTTGTTTGTTCTTTAGATAACATGTAAATGTTATAAACCGTAGGTAACATGAAAATGTTACAACCAATAGTTCACAACTTGAAGAAGTGTGAAAACGTGCGCCCAGGCGAAGGTGTCAAAACCTTAATTCGTAAGAAAAGATGAATATCTTTTAACCATAAGTACCTTTGATCAGAGGTAATTCGTTTGAAGAGATAGAACAAGTATCAGCCGTCCTGGCGTGTCAACAAGTTCTATCCCTCTCCAGCTAGAATTCCAACATGTATCAGCCGTACTGGCGTGTCAACATGTTGAAATTTTCTTCCTCAGGTTCAAACATGTATCAACCGTACTGGCGTGTCAACATGCTTGACCTTTGTCCTCCTCAGGCTCAAACATGTATCAGCCGTACTGGCGTGTCAACATGTTTGTCCTGTTCCAGCTTAGGTCTCAACAAGTATCAGCCGTACTGGCGTGTCAACATGTTGAGCCTACTCCGTTTGCTCAAGTTGCACCTCGCAAAACAAATTCATGTTAGGGTTGGGCGTTAGCATAGCTAACGCCCCTCCGACGCTCAAGTCAGTAATGTTTAAATAAGAGTAAAAAATTGAAATGCATAATTGAACTCGACATAACTTTAAACCGTACCTGAGGAGTCTAGTTATAAATAACCAGACTTACATGAAATAAAGTTTCAAGTGGATAGCGTTCCAACTTCTAGGGATTCTGTCTCCACTCGGGGTTGACAACCAGTATGCACCTTTGCCAGCTTCAGCATCGATGAGATATGGGCCTTCCCACTTGGGAGCCAGCTTACCTGCATTCAATTCTCTTGTATTTTGAAATACTTTTCTTAAAACTAAATCACCAACCTGGAACCTTCTAACTCTGACATTCTTGTTGTAAGACCTAGCAATTCGCTGCTGATAAGCTGCCATCCTTATCTTGGCTAAATCCCTGATCTCATCAATTGTATCTAAATCTTGAGTTAGCAAGAGGTTATTTTCATCTTGAGTCAATAAGCCATACCTTGCTGTGGGGACTGTCGCTTCAACTGGAATTACAGCTTCAGCTCCGAATACTAAAGAATAGGGAGTTCTACCTGTGGCTCCTTTAGAAGTAGTTCTATCTGCCCATAGCACAAGTGGTAATTCTTCAACCCATTTTCCCTTCTTCTGGTCTAGACGCTTCTTCAAGTTGTTGATGATCAACTTGTTGCTTGATTCAGCTTGGCCGTTGGCTTGAGGGTGGACAGGTGTAGACATGATCAACTTGATGCCCCAGCGAGTACAGAAATCCCTGGTCTTCTTACTTATGAACTGTGACCCGTTGTCACATACAATCTCTGATGGTACACCAAACCTGCTAATGATATTTTTCTTTAAAAATGAAATTACCTCTTTATCTCTTACTTGTACATAAGCTTCTGCCTCGATCCATTTCGAGAAATAATCGGTTAGAGCCAACATGAATACTTTGCCTCCGGGAGCTTTAGGCAACTTGCCTACAATATCCATGCCCCACTGCATGAAAGGCCAAGATGAGACTATAGGGTGTAGGGGCTCGGCAGGTTGATGCAAGATGTTGCTATGTCTTTGGCAGGCATCACACTTCTGTACGTAGCTCATGGCATCTCGACGCATGGTTGGCCAATAGTATCCCGTCTTGAGGGCCTTGGATGCTAATGCCTTTCCTCCAGAATGGTTCCCACATATTCCTTCATGGATTTCTTTAAGCACCACTTCAACTTGATCATTATCGACACATCTCAAGTAATGTCCTGCAAAAGACTTCTTAAACAGCACATTATCTATCAAAACGAAAGTCGAAATACGAATCTTAAAAGATCTAACATTCTTAACATCGGGTGGAATAGTTCCAAGTTGAAGAAACTCAATTACAGGTTGGGTCCAAGAAGGTTTAGCATCTTGTGCCCCAGTAGATGGTGTAACCACTTGAATTTCCTCAACTTGGTCTATTGCTGGGTACTTAACATAAATAATGGGTATACTAGAATGCAACATTGATTTGCAAGTTGAACCCAAGTTAGCCAAGGCGTCTGCTTCTGCGTTCTCTTCTCTAGGGACCTGTTCCAAAGAGAATGATAGAAATTTCGAAGCTAAAGCCTTAACATGTTGGAGGTACAGAGTCATCTTGGAATGTTTCGCCATATAACTGCCATTAAAATGGTTAGCTAGCAATTGAGAGTCAACAAATACATTTAAATGTGTAATATTCAGATTCAAAGCTGTAGTTAAACCCATGATTAGGGCTTCATACTCAGCTTCATTATTTGTTGCACTGAATTCACAAGATACAGCTTGAGGTATAATATCACCTTGAGGGGATTTTAGGACTATTCCCAAGCCAATCCCTTTGGAATTTGAAGCTCCATCGGTATACAATGTCCAAAATCTAGGAACAGTTTTACCTTCAAGTTGTTGCACTTCCAGTTCTACCTCAGGCTGCAAACTTGGACTGAAGTCAGCTACGAAATCGGCTAGGGCCTGCGATTTGATGGCTGTTCTTGGCTCATACGAAATGTCATACGAGCTCAACTTAACTGACCACTTAGCCAATCTGCCTGACATCTCTGGCGTTCTCAACACATTTCTTATAGGATAATTAGTTCTAACAGTTATGGAATGTGTTTCAAAATAATGACGTAATTTGGTAGCAGCAGTAGTTAAGGCTAATATTAATTTTTCAAGATGAGAGTACCTTGTTTCAGCATCCAATAAAGACTTACTTACATAGTAAACAGGATGCTGTTCACCTTGGGTTTCCTTTACCAATACTGCACTAACAACATTTTCAGATACAGCTAAGTATAAATAAAGATGCTCACCATGTTCGGGTTTGGCAAGCAAGGGTGACGTCACCAAGTATTCTTTAAGTTGTTTGAAGGCGGCCTCATGTTGGTCAGTCCATTGAAAAAGTTTGTTTTTTCTTAATACTTCATAGAATAACCTGCACTTATCAGATGATTTGGATATAAATCTATTCAAAGCAGCTACTCTACCTGTTAACCTTTGTACGTCCTTGATGTTTTTAGGGGATTCCAAGTTGAGAATGGCTTTGATTTGTTCGGGACTTGCTTCGATTCCCCTCTTGGTTACCATATATCCCAAGAATTTGCCTGCTCTAACACCGAAGTTGCACTTCACCGAATTGAGCTTCATGTTGAAGGCCTTCAAGATGTTGAATGCCTCAGCAAGGTGCTCCACATGATCCTCAATGTGCTTGGATTTGACCACCATGTCGTCTATGTAGACCTCCATCGTCTTGCCAAGTTGGTCTTTGAACATTTTGTTCACTAACCTTTGATAGGTTGCCCCTGCATTTTTAAGACCAAAGGGCATAGAAATATAACAATATATACCTTCTGGAGTCATGAATGCTGTATCTTCTTGGTCTGAAGGCTCCATTTGAATTTGTTGATACCCGGAAGACGCATCCATGAATGTCAAGACGTCGTGGCCGGCTGTCTCGTCAACTAGAGAATCAATATGAGGGAGAGGGAATGGATCCTTCGGACAGGCCTTGTTTAAGTCGGTGAAGTCCACGCACACTCGCCACTTGCCATTCTTCTTCTCCACCACTACAACGTTAGCCAACCACCTTGGGTACTGAACTTCTCTGATCATCTTGGATTTCAGAAGCCTCTCAACTTCATCCTTTATGATCTGGTTCCGCTCCTGGGCGAACTTCCTTCTTTTTTGACGGACAGGACGGATGGTCGGATCGATGTTCAACTTGTGAGTGATGATATCCTTGCTTATCCCCGTCATGTCTTCATGTTTCCAAGCGAAACAGCATTTCTGGCTTTTCAGGAACTCGATCAACTCCTCTTCGATTTCGGACGGTAGATCTATCCCAACTTGCACTTGGGCCTCAGGATTTGATGCATCAACAGGAACGCTTTTTGTATCGTGCTCCACTGCTTCAAGAATGTCCTGGGCCTTTTTCTTTAATTGCTATGCTTGCCGAGGGGTCGAGCTTGCTTTCATGTTGATCTTGTAACATTCCTTAGAGACTTGCTGGTTTCCCTTCAACTTGGCAACACCCCAAGGTGTTGGAAACTTGACACATTGATGGTAAGTCGATGGCACGGCCTTCATGTTGTGGATCCAAGGCCTTCCCAATATAACATTGTACGAGGAAGAGCACTCAATCACATAAAACCTCTCCATGGAATTCATACCTTCCAGGTAGATGGGCAACTTGATCTCTCCGACCGTTTGCTTCACCTCACCACTGAACCCTACCCGGTACGGATGAATTCTTCACTACTTCGGACAGAGGGATGCCCATATCTTCAAGAGCATGAGTGAAGATGATGTTGACCGAACTATGACCATCGATCATAATCCTCTTGACCACACAATTAGCAATCTGCACCTGAACAACTAGACCATCATGATGAGGGTCCAACGTGTTGTCCATATCTTCATCTTCAAAGGAAATAACATGACCATCGGTGAAGTCACGACGCCTTGAAGGCAATTACGATTGATCTTCCTTAGAGCTTTTGGCATGACGCTTGGCGGCGAGTAAGTTGTGCCGCAAATATGAGACCCACCTGAGATAACATTCACTACCTTGGTAGCCGGAGGAGTGCAACTTTCTCGGGTCTAGATTGCTCCCTGAATCGGGTTCTTTGGATTCACTCGACCCTCTTCTTGCCCAACAAATCCTTGAGAAGACCCTTGGACAATAAATGAGCAATCTCCTTCCTCAAGGCGAAACGGTTCTCGGTGGTGTGCCCAAAATCTTCATGAAACGCGCACCACTTGGACTTGTCCTTCCAAGTTGTTTGGTCATTCTTCTTGGGCCATCTTGCTTTATCTCCAAGATTTCCCATGGCGCACAAGATTCTGCAATGTCCAGAAAAGCAATATTCAGAAATTTGTGGATAATCATTATCATCACCTTCTGATCATCATCTACAACATGAATTCTAGAGGGTTCGGTTTTAACGGGGGTTTGCCTGTTAGACTTAGGGTGATGGGAGTCCGATCGTGCGTCGGAGGGTTCAAATAGAGGAGTAGGAGTCCTCCCGTGTTATTTCCCCATCGCCAAGCTATCTTCCTCCAATCGGATGTAAGGCAAGGCCACAGTTACGATTTCTTCAAGTTGTTTCGCGGGGTCATCACCAACTCGTTGTAAAACAATGAGCTCTTCTTCAAGCCTATGCGGAATGCCTCCTTCTTTGTGGACACGTCCAAGTTGGGTATAGTCACTTTGCCTCCTTATTGAACTGTGCAAATACTCTTTAAGATTTTCGTTAGTACATTTGCACAATTCTATAAAGATCACTAGTCACCTTGTCAAATGCCTGTTGCATGAAAACTAATTAATGAACATATTGACAAGTTGAGCATAAGATGAAATAGAGTTTAGAGGAAGCCCTGTTAGCCATTTTAAGGCCGGTCCTGACAAGGTTGAGCCAAAGCCCCTGCAAAAACATGCTTCTTTAAACATAGGAGGGATACTTATGATATCCATTGACTCCTGATACAGCAACACGTGCTCTGCTGGATCGGTACTCCCATCATACTTCTTCATATGAGGGACTGAGAATTTCTTCGGGATCTCCACACTGGCTGTGCGGCACAAAACGAGACTCGTTGTAGCAAGTTGGAGAGACTTGGTGATACGGCAAGTTGACTCCAGGCACGCTTCGGAGCAACTCCTTAATGGTTTGCATTTCCTTAACAAGTTGGTTCTCTGCGAAAAGAGGAGCATTATTAACTTGAGGTGCGAAAGTATCGAAAGCATTAAAGAAACTTCCTGTTTGCCCCACTGAGGGTGTAGCATAAGTGTAGCAAGATGATAGCGCAGGTTGGCTAGCTGGTAGGCCGAATCTTGGTTGCTCGATTGGAATGGATGTCACAATCGTGCTTCCTGGCAAGGTGTTGGACATCGGGATATCTCCAACATGGCTCGGTCCTGTACTGCACCAAACAAAGATCTAGGAAGTAAAGGTGAAAACGGAGTGGATACTTGAGTCTCAGCTTGCTTCCCTTTACGCGGACTATCAATGGCATTGAATATCATGGTATTCGTACGCTCCTGATCATCCAACCGATCGCCTATTTTCTTCATCATGTCCGCCATGTTGGACATTATCTCCAAATTGACAGCTTCTGCACTTGGAGGAGGGTTGCCTTGGGCATTGGAAACAGGAAGCGGCCGACTCTGACTGCTGGAAGATGGATTAACCATTTCTACTTGAATAATCAAAGTTTCCCACAGACGGCGCCAAATTGTTTTGGTCAAATTTCAACAATTATATTTTTTGTGATGGGAAAAGTGACTAAAGTGATATGAATCTAGGTACAATGACTATCAAGTTGAATAGAAATGGACACAAGATGTTTGTTGACTAGGGAAAGCCCTTGAACAACTTGTTCGCCGGCACAAAAACCCCGGGAGGATCTGGCTCCTGCCTTGACCGAAAGTTTACTAAGAATTCTCTTGAGATTACAATGCTAAGAGCGTATGAAAAAGGGAGCTTAGCTAGTGAGGAACGTGTGTGAAAATACAGTGTGTGTTCCCCTTTTATACCTCAAAAATAAACTAATTAACAAAAAGGAGGATTATGGGCCTATAAACTCGGAATTAGGGTTGATCCTTGGAGATATATCCGCACTCGTTCGTTTTGAGGAGGAGATAGTGATTTGTTTGCTGAAGAAACGTGGTTGAACTGGTCTTCGCTTTCTTTGGCACGATCCCTATAAAATAGGAATAGCGTTACTGGTCCAACCTGTAGGAGATCAAGTGGTAAATGGAACAATTCAAGTTGTTAGTACCAAGTTGTTAAGTGTAAGTTGTAAACATGTTGACCGAAAAATGTAGGGCCCAACATTGAGTAACGTAACTGAAAACTTAGTGATTGAGATTAGAAGGGTTGCAAATCGCATACCAAACTGTCCAAACTCTTAGGCTAGTGACTGAACCCTTGAAATTGATTGAAAACCATCTTTTATAAATAGCATATTACTACGACATTGTTGAAATTACCCGATCCGGCGCGCGCGGGCGGCCTTCTGGCGTTTTCTTGTAAAATGAAATGTGTAGAGTTGCCACGCCATTTTTATTATGCCCAAAACATTGAGAAAAGGCTATTTTTGTTTTTTGATGAGATTTTGAGTTCGGAGATCAGGTTACAGCTCGGGAAGAGATTTTTGAGCTCACCAGAGTCACCTCATTTTCATGAGTCTTTCTGTACCCTTCTTTCTTTAAAAGTTGTGTGTGTGTGTGTGTGCTCTTAAATAAAATGCATTTGAAAGTAAATAATGGAAAGACAGTGCAGGGAATATTAACAAATCGCTATCATTGTTAGACCTCCATAGTGCAATGGAAGGTCTTGTAGGATTGTTTTGACGGTTTGGGTCTGCGTATATAATAAATAAGGATTACATTGTAAGCAATATATTTAAAGCAGTAACGTGTTTAAAGACTTGAAATTTAAAGCGTTATTAAAAGTGTGGAAGGAAAACTCACCAATGTTGGTTAGGTTCTATCTTCTTAGGGTTTGTAGGAGGAATGTGTTTGGTTGAGGGTCTTTAAAGAGGAGAGAGGTTTTTCACTCACTAATGGCAAAATCTCCCCTAATTAACTCTCGTATCACACTCGGGGGTCTAAAGTGGAGATAAATTTTGCACTCACTCGAGCAGAACCTCCACTAATTAGCTCTCGTTCACACTTGCTAGACTCGCGGATTTGAACCTGTTTGAGCCGTTTGTTGGATATTTGGAGTTTAGTGAGTGGGTGTAGGTTGGTTGGGGAGGAATAAGACATCGGGATGGACCGGGATCACCTCGGGATGGCTCAGGATGCCTCGGGACAGCTCGGGAGGCCTCGGAATGGACCGGAACGGCTCGAAATGGCCGGGGAGGCTGCCAAAAAGTTGCAGGATGGTAGGAGAGAGTTGAGGTGTGAGAAATGAGCTGGGGGAGGGATGTATTTATAGGGACTAAAAATTGACAAAGAGGTCCGTACGGACCTCTCTTTAATCAGACATTTTTTGGTTTTCCTGGATTTGGGGATTTTTTTTGGGGGATTTTGGCGTGTTGACTAACATGTCTGTACGTACCTCCCTGTAATCAGTCCTTTATTCATATCTTCCATTACCATTGGATAGTACTCGTCGAGAGCTTTCCAACCATATATGGCACATCTCAATCAGAGTCCTTATGAAGAAGTTATGACCTCCGGAAGTTCATCCTTGGTATTTTCTGTATACTCGGATGGAGAGCGGTCCAGATTGGGTTACCTACAGAAGCCCCTCGGCGACATTACTTAGGAAGTAAGTGGGACATCGATAAAAATAAGAATCCCGATTTGGACTGCTCGTCGGGAGGGAAGAGATAAGTGACCAAGTTGGTCGGACGGCTGGACCCTTTGATAGGATTCCTACGTATCCCTGAGTGGGAATCAAGCCAATCGTAGTTCATGGTCGAATACGGTTTAAGGACCGCATGAGGTTCGAGGTATGGTTTAAGGGTCATACTAAGGTCGGGATACGGTTTAAGGGCCGTATAAGGGTCGAGGTATGGTTTAAGGGCCATACCAATGTTAGAAAATGGTTTAAGGGCCGTATGAGGGTTGAGGTATGGTTTAAGGGCCATACCACGATTCGATGAAGAAATTGGAATACGGTTTAAGGGCCGTATGAGTGTCGAGGTATAGTTTAAGGACCATACCAAGATTGGGGATACAGTTTAAGGGTCGTACGAGTGTCAAGCTAGGTATCGTTTAAGGGCCTTACCACGATTCGAGGAAGAAATGGAATACTGTTTAAAGGCTGTATGAGTGCCGAGGTATGGTTTAAGGTTCATACACAGATTGAGGTACGGTTTAAGGGCCACATGAGGGTCGAGGTATGGTTTACGGGCCATACCAAGGTTGGAATACAGTTTAAGGGCCGTATGAGTGCCGAGGTATGGTTTAAGGGCCATACCAAGACTGAGGTATGGTTTAAGGGCTATACCAAGGTTTGTGTGTGAGGGCAATTTGAAGGGGACTTGACTGGTGGGGAATGATTTGGAAGGCGTCTATACCCAAGGGAGACTTTTTGAGGGCGTCTGGATCAAAGTGAGACTGTTTGAAGGCGTCTATTCCTAAGTGTGACTGTTTGAAGGCGTCTATACCTAACTGTGATTGTTTAAAGGCGTCTATACCTAAGTTTGTTTTTGGAAGGCGTTTGTACCTAAGTGAGATGGAGGCGTTTGTACCTAAGTGAGACTATTTGAAGGCATCTATTCCTAAGTGTGACTGTTTGATGGCGTCTATACCAAAGTGTGACTGTTTGAAGGCATCTATACCAAAGTGTGACATATTTGAAGGCGTCTATATCAAAGTGTGACAATTCGAAGGCGTCTATACCAAAGTGTGACTATTTGAAGGCGTCTATACCAAAGTGTGACTGTTTGAAGGCGTCTATACCAAAGTGTGACTATTTGAAGGCGTCTATTCCAAAGTAAGACTGTTTGAAGGCATCTATACCAAAGGGAGACTGTTTGAAGGTGTCTGGACCGAAGTGAGACTGTTTAAAGGTGTCTATTTCTAAGTGTGACCGTTTGAAGGCGTCTATACGTGAGTGTGACTGTTTGAAGGCGTCTATACCAAAGTGTGACTCTTCGAAGGCGTCTATACCAAAGTGTGACTGTTCGAAGGCATCTGTACCAAAGTGTGACTGTTCGAAGGCGTCTGTACCAAAGTGTGACTGTTCTAAGGCGTCTATACTAAAGTGTGTCTGTTCTAATTCGTCTATACCAAAGTGTGACTGTTCGAACGTGTCTATACCAAAGTGTGACTGTTCGAAGGCGTCTATACCAAAGTGTGACTGTTTGAAGATGTCTATACCAAAATGACTGTTTGAAGGCGTCTATACCTAGGTGAGACTGTTTGAAGGCGACTAATCCTAAGTGTGATGAAGGCATTTGTACCTTAGGTTTGTTTTTTAAAGGAGTTGTACCTTAAGTTTTTCGAAGGAGTTGTACCTTAAGTTTTGTTTTTTGAAGGCGTTGTACCTTAGGTTTTGAAGGCGTTGTACCTTTTGTTTGTCTTTCGAAGGCATTTGTACCTTAAGTTTGTTTTTCGAAGGCGTTTGTACCTCAAATTTTGTTTTTCAAAGGCATTTATACCTTAGGTTTCGAAGGCATTGTACCTTAGGTTTCGAAGGCATTGTACCGTTTGTTTGTCTTTCGAAGGCGTTTGTACCTTAAGTTTGTTTTTCGAAGGCATTTGTACCTTAAGTTTTATTTTTCGAAGGCATTTTTACCTTAGGTTTCGAAGGCATTATACCTTAGGTTTTTCGAAGGAGTTGTACCTTAAGTTTGCTTTTTTTTTCAAAGGCGTTGTACCTTAAGTTTGAGATTTGTTTTGTGTCAGACTTTTGATGACGGCCGGGATTTGATTGCTGGGGAAAAGGGTGTTCTTCACGGTCACCTATGTGGAGGTGCGGAGGTTCTTGGAGAGGGATACGGTTGCCAGCTGTACCCTTGGTCACGATATGGCAAGGATGAGTTGGAGGGTGCACCTTGGGTGACGAGGTATGGTTTAAGGGCCATACCAATTTGAGGATTCGGTTTAAGGGCCGTATGAGTTCCGAGGTATGGTTTAAGGGCCATGCACATATTGAGTTACGGTTTAAGGGCCGTATAAGTGCTGAGGTATGGTTTAAGGGCCATACCACGATTCGAGGAAGAAATTCGAATACGGTTTAAGGGCCACATGAGTGTCGAGGTATGGTTTAAGGGCCATACCAAGATTGTGGTACGGTTTAAGGGCCGCATGAGTGTCGAGGTATGGTTTAAGGGCCATACCAAGTTGAGGATACGGTTTAAGGGCCGTATGAGTGCCGAGGTATGGTTTAAAGGCCATACCACGATTCAAGGAAGAAATTGGAATACGGTTTAAGGGCCACATGAGTGTCGAGGTATGGTTTAAGGGCCATACCAAGATTGAGGTACGGTTTAAGGGCCGTATGAGTGCCGAGGTATGGTTTAAGGGCTATACTAAGATTGGGGATACGGTTTAAGGGCCGCATGAGTGTCGAGGTATGGTTTAAGGGCCATACCATGATTGGGGATACAGTTTAAGGGCCGCATGAGTGCCGAGGTATGGTTTAAGGGCCATACCAATATTGGGGATAAGGTTTAAGGGTCGTGTGAGTGTCGAGTTATATTTTAAGGGCCATACCAAGGTTGTAATGCGGTTTAAAGGCCGCATGAGGGTTTGAGGTATGGTTTAAGGGTCATACCAAGATTAGAATGCAGTTTAAAGGCCTCACGAAGATTGAGGTATGGAGGCGTTTGTACCTAAGTTGAGACTATTTTGAGGCGTCTGGACCTAAATTGAGAATATTCTAAGACGTCTGGACCTAAGTTGGATTTGATGGTGTATTTTGTGAATCATGTATGGAAACTTTATTTGTGGGAATTTTTAGAAAGGAAACATGTCGTGTTGGGACGGACCTTTTTGAACATGGGTGTGCTATTTTGGGACATAGTTTTTTGAACATGGGTGTGCCGTGTTGGGACAAAATTTTTTGAACATGAGAATGATATGTGACACTCTTCTTTTATGTAGCGTTTATTACTGCTATGTCTTTTTATGTAGCATATTACTGCTATGTCTTGCATTTGAAGTTTATTGACATACCTTTGCTATGTTTACTTGCAGGAGGAGGGGCCTTTGTGAGCAGGAAGTTGAGGACATCACAGGTTCTGGCCAAGGAGAGGAGGGATGGCTTGCCTTTTTTTCCTTCTTAGGTCTTACTTCAGCATATTTCATGAAGTTTCCGGTCGAGGAAGGTTTCGAGTTCACCGAGGATGACGAGGTGGCTGGCGGAGGCGCCTGGGTGCATGAGTCTTTACCAGGTGGTGGTGTCAATGACTTAGAGTAGGACTCTTTTTTTCTGTGCATTTTAGTGAGGAGAGCAACAAAATATTTGTATTTATACACAATGTATTCATATGTAATGAACTCTTTCGTTTTCACTTTATTGGTGATAACTTAGGAGTTATTTCTACTTCTTTTTTTTATGTTTTGTGCATGTCGCATGAGCTTGTAATGTTTGTGGTATATGGGGGGTTTGAAGTAGCTTTGGCAAGTTTATGAGCGACTGCGGCAGTGACGTCTCATGGGGCGTGTTTGCTTTGTGCGTGATAGTCACTCTTTTCATGGTTAGCTCCCTCGGGATATGTCACAGTGCTTCGCTAGATGTGGTAGGCCTTTGTCGATCAAGTGAGGATGTCGTTCCCTTAGTTTTGGGGGAAACCTTCCACGGTATAGACCGTCTGGCAATGGGGGACATATTCATGCGTGGAGGAAGCCCCTGCTTTGCTCACTTTGTGGTTGTGAGAGAGGCTTCAAGCAATGCCTGTGCTTTCGACATCTTTTAGTCCGTGGACATTTGCTCAGCGACCCATTATCTTGGAGGCGGATCAGTCTGCTTGAGAGAGGTGGATGGCCAGGCTCGGCACGCATCACACGCGTTGGTGGATTCCGTATTGGGAGATGGAAACTAGGAGGGCTCTTCAGGAATGCTCCTAGGTTTGTCAGGGTTCCGGGGTTATCTCAGTCTTCTTTCTACATCCCGTCCCTTATTTCCAGGCAGTTTGGGATGAGGCAGGAGCCTTTGCAGGGCTTGAACGACGTTGCTACTATGGAGGTAGCTTCCTTTTTTATGGCAGACCCATCCACTTTCCTTTTCCTTCTGAGGATATGGAAGTACTCTGCCTTCCCTCCTGGGGTACTTCTCAGATGCAGGGAGAGTATCGTTTTGACTACCGTGTACTTGGACTGGTAGGGGCAGCGTCTTGGATAGACTTAAGTGATTCAGGGGAGCAGGCACGAGGCAATTTCGGTTACAACCTTATAAGTGCAGAAGCTTGGGTTAAACCTCGAGATGTCATGGGAGTCACTTTGTTTTGACTACGAGACTAGAGTTGACAGACTGGCGGAGAGAGGTCTCCTTTTGCAGACTCATAGGGAGGAGATCCGAGTCGAGGCACGGACGAATGAAGCTTTGAGTGCAACTGGATTGCTTGACACAACAGGGAGGACTCCTGATCTTGGAAGGAGGGAGACAGATGTAGTTTACGTGGAACGAAAGAAGACTCATTAGGGATGAGGGAAGAAAGGAAAGAATGGTGAAGGGACAACCGTGAGTGGTCCGGAATGACCTTCTAAAACTCTGAGTATCCATTCATTGTCATTGCAGACACATTAATTACTAGATGTTTTATGTTATCTTAGCATGTTGTGAGTCGAGAGTAGACCGTGCTTGAACTCATCAAGAAGTGTTTTAACTGTGATGATTTGTGATTTACTTTTAAATCTTTATCGAGACGCAAAATCTCTTGCTTGCTTCTTGTCTGAGCCTTGATGGCATCCAATTTTTGGAATTTTGTGTGTTTTTAGATCAAACCAATGAAGGCTACCTATGTTCCCCTCGGACTGAGGGGCTCAGGTCTCCGTAGTTTGACCCTTTTGTGAGAGAAGGGGAGACATAGAAGGGGGAGAATGGTGCAACACTGATTTTGCCTAGACAGCCCTTTCAGGGTTTTTAATCTAGCTGGGTATGTTCTTCAACACCATTGTATTTTTTTTTAATCAATCAACCAACCAAAAATGTGATAGCAATGACTTGTAATGTACACTCGCAAGGGCGTGCATGTTATTTTTGGAAAAGGTGGGAACGGGTCCCTTTTTGTGTAAATGCTTTATTTGACGTTGGCACAAAAAACATGCTTTTGGGTTTGACTCTTTTTGAGAGAGTATGAGCACTGAAAAGCTTGTAAAAGTGTATGGAAGCCCTTGTTGATAGAAAATCAGTATTTAGCTCTATTTTTCCTATTTTGTAGAAAAAGAAGACTTGTCGAGACATATGAAAACTTGATTTGTTCACAATGATCACATGTTTGCTTAAAACCCTTTGTTGATGTTCATGTTATTCAACAATTAAACTTGATATGCTTGATTAATCATGAGGAGAAACTCAACTGGTATCAAGGATCGAGTTGGATCAGGTGTGAGAGAAGGTTTGTGTATAGGAGAGGTCATTGGTTAGACCGGGTTTGTGGATTTGTATGTGTTTATGACCGGACCATTTCTAGTTGCCTATGTTCCCCTTAAGACAAGGAGCTCAGGTCGCCGTAGTTCGAGGCCGAACCGTGTTTGGCTTTGGGGCAAGGGAATAAATATTTGTGCGACCTTTGGCGAAAAGGTTCGGACGGAAGGCTGGATGATGAGGCACGGGCCTTGAGGTGATTCATTGACAAGTCGTATTTGACGGCAACTTCAATGATTCCATTGCTTCTTGATCATTGCTCTCATGGGAAGAGAAAGAATTTGATTATATCTTAAGGACTTATGATGAGCTTTTTCCTTTGCCTTCCTCCATTGAGCTTTTGACTAGTGGTGCTGGGTCCTTGGCTCTCTTTTTTTTTTAAGCCCCTGCTTGAACTTGCTTGATGCACATGAGGGTGAAGGAAAAGCCCCTAGCTTGTTGTTGACATGAGAGAAATCATTTAATGATGTCGCTGCCATCGTTGACTTGGTCAAGGTGATGGTAGGGATGTGATTTTGGAAAGTGTATAGCTTGATGGAGGCCTTTGTGTGGGGTATGGTAAGGTGTATGGGGAGCTATCGATTGACTTTCTCACATCAATAATCAAAGCATTAATCCTTTCGGGAATTATTTGTTATGTAATGCAAGTGATCATATAGAGCAAAACCATTTCATTAAATATAATGTGGGGTGCAAAATAATGTCTCAAGTCTAGCAAGAAAAGAAAGAAAACTCGAGTATGGAAAATTAAAGACTTAATTACAATGTTTGAGGAGGACTTGATTGAATGAGAAAAGTACTAGAACCTACGAGGTTTGACTGTATGATTTTTTTCTTATTTTTTTTAAGAGTGTAGAGGGGGGAGAGAAGACTCGATGTTCTTTAGGCGAAAAAATCGACGGAGTTTGCTTCCGAAGATGATCGAGGAATTTTCTCAAGTCGGCGAGATATTGCCCGTCTAATCCTTTTTAGTGAATGGTCATGTCGTCGAAGTACACTTTGATTTCCTTGTGGATTATATTGTGAAAAAGTGTTGTCGATGCCCGTTGGTAGGTAGCCCCAGCGTTCTTCAATCCGAAAGGCATTATCGCGTAACAGTAAGTTCTTCATGGGGTGGTGAAGGCAGTTTTCTATTGATCTTCTTCGGCCATCTTGATCTGATTGTAGCCAGCAAAACCATCCACAAAGGACTTGACTTCGAAATTGGCCGTAGTGTCGACCAGCATGTCTATGTTTGGCAGCGGAAAATTGTCCTTGGGACTTGCTTTGTTGAGATCCCGAAAATCCACGCAGCAGCGCACCTTCCCATTGGCCTTGGTAACCGTGACTATGTTGGAGAGTCGGGTTGGGTATTTGATCACCCTTATGAATCCGATGCGGATCATTTTCCCAATTTCTTCTTTGACTTGCAAAGACCATTCATGCTTGATCCTGCGTAACTTTTTGCTTGACAGGCTTGGTGTCGAGATTCAAGGGAATCTAGTGCTCCACTTTGGCGGGATCTAGATCGGGCATGTCTTTGTAGAACCAAGCGAACACATCCACAAATTCTTTGAGCAGGGCGATTAGTACTTCTCGCTCGGTATCGACAAAAAATTCTCCGATTTGCGTCTCTGTAGGCTCTTCAGCAGTCCCCAAATTCACTTTGGCTAAAACCTCCTCGACAGCTTGGGCCCGGTTTTCCTCTCATTTGACAACATGCTTAAAGATTTGTTTAATATATTGTTCATTTAATGTGTCCGCGTCTTTATCAAGTTAATCATTATTAATTGTTTTTGATTTGTTAGTTAATTTATCATTTGTTAAAGTTGCAATGAGGGGATACTTAGAAAGGTCGAATTTATTATTCAGAGCATAAGGAAACACAGTTTTTGCTACAAACGCATAATCTTTAGGTGTAAGGCCGTCAGATGACTCGAGAGACTCAAACTGAAATACGACAGACTCCAAATGTTTTTCGAAGCTAGACTCTAAGAGACGAGGGGTTAAACCAAGCTTCTCGACCATCTCTTCTTTGCTGGCTGTGGGTCCGGAAAAGGTAACCTAGTAGCTCAACGACATTTTTGATGATCATCCCTTGCTCGTGACGAAGGTTCCAGTAGCCATTTCTTTGATAGATACCATTTGGGCGTTCATCTCTCAGTCTTCCATCATGCACTCCTCACAGTAGTACCAGTCTAATTCCCCATCTTGGTTCAGTGACTCCTCGGGTTCTATCCACCCATCGGTTTGCCTTGATGTCGGGAAGAATTGTTTGGGAATAACCATTCTTGGATTCTCTCTTCTGAATTCTTCATTGCGAAAGCCCCAGGTTCTGTCTTCACGTCCCCGATCATCGCAGGACATCATTTTAATAGGATTGGAAATTGCAGAGGGCTCATCCATACATGTGGTTTGGCTAAATGCCAACATGTTTACCCTGTCATCTCTTAGGAATGGATTTCTGACTGTGTTGGGACCACGGGGGCATTCCTACTTTCCCTCTTCGATCAACCCTTGGACCGCTTGCTTTAGTTTGATGCAATCGTCAGTTGTGTGACCGGGGTAGTTGTGAAAAGTACACCATTTGTTCATATCCAAGTTAGGATGGGGGTCCCTTGGTTGATAATTCTCGAGGGGCTTGATCATGTTCCGCTTTACAAATGCCTCGAAAACTTGGCTTAGGGGCATTTCGAGGTTATCAAAGTGCTGAAAATGCTGCTATTTATTCCTTAGGGGTGCTTGGTCACGGCTTCTCTGGGTTTCATTCTAAATGTAGTAGAATGCCTCAGTAGGACTTTTTCCCTTGTTTGGGGCAGATGTCGAATTAGGCGGGACTGCCCTATAGCGGTAGGAAGAAGTAGGACTGGCTACCGTTCTCTGCATGCTCAAAGTTTTTTCAAACTTCCAATTCCATCTTTTGTAGAATTCTTCCAATGGCTTGTCATCTTTCTGCTCGGTGGCCAACAGGTCATGCCGGTTTGTTTCCCACTCAAGGTTGGCGCGGTACTTTTTCGGGAAGATATCACTGATTTGATCCCAAGTGGAGCGATTTTCCGCTTTTACATTGAGGAACTACCTTAGTGCCATGGATTTAAGGGAGTTTTGGAAGTGATCTACCATTTGTTGATGGGTAGCACCTTTGGCCCTCATACCTAAGACATAGGTATCTATATGAGTCTTCGGGCATTCTGTCCCATCAAACTTTTCCATTACCGGCATTTTGAACTTCGGGGGGAGAGGAACCATCTTACTTGGATCTGTGGGCATGAGCGAGTCTTTTCGAGAGTTGTTCATTTTCCCTTGCATCTCCTTTATCTGTTCGACCAATCAAGCCATATGAGGGTCGTTCGGTGGAGGTAGGTTACCGTTTTCTGGGATTGCCATTCTGGAATCTTGGGGAGGCAATTGAGTGTATACCAATCCGTATCCTGGATTACTGAAACAGGAGCCAAGGGCGTGATGGTCTGGACCACACTGGATTGCATTCAAGATCTGAGGGAATGTTTCGTTAGCCCCATGAGGTGGTTTGGCGGGTGGCAGATTCGAAACGTTCGGGTATCCGCTCGGTATGTCCGTCCCTGGCAAGCATTGGGACTTCAAGTTGTAGCTTCGGGGCTCATATGGAGGCAATGGATTGAATCCCAGGGGATATCGAGAGGCATTGGGATCTGAGGGAGTGGGCCCATAGGTGTGTTGGTGATATTGAGTTTGCGGAGAAGAACCGGGAAACTGATTGTGCAGGGGTTGGTAGATCGGATCTGCTTGACTGAGGCTCGAATGGAGCTTTGAGCGGGAGCTACTTTGCATTGCTGGGTTTTCATAGCTTTGTGGCAGAGGGACCTGCTGATAGCTTTGGGAAGCCGGGGAAGCAGGCATGTCTTCGTATTCTATGAGGATGAAGGTTCCATCGGGTAGGGGAACCGCAACAGCTCAGCGACTGTGCAATATGTCTACAATCCAAGCTTGCTACTCTTCTTGGAGCTTCTTAAGGGTTTCAAAGGCTTGCAGCACCTCCTCCATCCTTTGGAGATTTCCCAGAGGCGGAGTCCCGTTTCCTTCACTGGTGTCTATCGACCCTGCCATGGGAGAGTAACGGACTGTTCTGACGGCTGAACCGGAAGGGCTGTCGGATCTTGCGACTTCAACACTGAAAAGATGGCACCCTGGGACTCTTAACCACTCTCGGTTCGCTGGATGGGGTGAAAGGCAAGGTTTAGACTCGAGAGGGCCTTTTGGATGAAAGGGAAAGCTCATGCGACATGCAGTTTCTTTTTTATTGTTATTATTTTTTTTTTGTTGTTTTAATTTACTTAAAAATGTTTTCTCAGAATCCTTAATGGTTTTAAAAGATTGCTCTTCTTTTTTGCAAATATTTCTAGATCCTGGATCAGTGGAATCCATCACTACGACTATAAGCCCCTCATTTTGCACAAGTATTTCGACTTCCCGGGGCGGATAACCCCGGGCGAGGGTCCTATAGGGCAAGCGGTTTCCACCGGCAAAAAGAGAAACGAACCTAAGGGCCGAGCCTGCAATGTATGTTTTAATGCCTCCGCCATGTGAATAGTGAATGAAGCCAGTATACTAAGTCAAGTTCGGGTAAAGAATTTGTCATGATCCCTCTTTGACTTGCTTTCACAAGGGATCTTTGACTTTAGGTTTTGTCTTGTTCATATTCTCATGGATGATGCATTAAAGGCTGGATGACATGGTGTCATATGGGCGTGGATGTATATCCGATATGGACCATTGTCTAAGTTAACACTAGAAATCAAGATCGGGTAAGATTTTAGCATGACATTTCATCATCTTGCTCTAGCAGAGATCTTGATTTTTAGGTTTTAACTTAGATAATGGCAGACATGGAGTATGCATCCAGGCTTTTATGACATGGACTGGGTAAAAAAAACCAGTCGAGTCTTTGGACAGAGTGTGACACAAAAGTGCATGGTTGACACTGGCTAGGATGGGAAGTTTGGAATGATCCTGTGTGTGCAAGAGAGGCATAGGAACACCAATCAAACTGAAACTGAGACCATCCCAAGTTTGGGGTTGTAGTGTGCAAGTGTATAGGATAAGAGTGCGCGTAGTGTGCGATCGCTAAAATTCCTTTTCTGAGTAAAACAGGAGTTTTTGCAGAATGTGTTTTAAAAGTATGTACACAGATGATGCATTTTTTTTTGAATAAGCAAAAAATGTAAAACACATACACACACAACTGTTAAAGAAAAAGGTAAAATGAATGTTTGACTATGGTCATCCTGTTTTAAAAATCTTTTTTTTGTTTGAAAGTTTTTAAAACAAGCAATCCCCAGCAGAGTCCCAGCAGAGTCGCCAACTGAAATTACCTGATCCGGCGCGCGCGGGCGGCCTTCCAGCGTTTTCTAGTAAAATGAAATGTGTAGAGTCGCCACACCATTTTGATTATGCCCAAAATATTGAGAAAAGGCTATTTTTGTTATGTGATGAGATTTTGAGTTCGGAGGTCAGGTTACGCCTCGGGAAGAGATTTTTGAGCTCACCCGAGTTGCCTCATTTTCAAGAGTCTTTATGTACCCTTCTTTCTTTAAAATTTATGTGTGTGTGTGTGTGTGTGCTTTTAAATAAAATTCATTAGAAAGTAAATAATGGAAAGACAGTGCAGGGAATATTAACAAACCGCTATCACCATTAGACCTCCATAGTGCAATGGAAGGTCTCGTGGGATCATTTGGACGGTTTGGGTCTGCATATATAATAAATAAGGACTACCTTGTAAGCAGTATATTTAAAGCAATAATGTCTTCAAAGACTTGAAATTTAAAGCGTTATTTAAAGTGTGGAAGGAGAACTCACAAATGTTGGTTAGGTTCTATCTTCTTAGGGTTTGTAGGAGGAATGTGTTTGGTTGAGGGTGTTTAAAGAGGAGAGAGGTTTTGCCCTCACTAATGGCAAAATCTCCCCTAATTAACTCTTGTATCACACTCGGAGGTCTAAAGAGGAGAGAAATTTTGCACTCACTCGAGCAGAAACTCCCCTAATTAGCTCTCGTTCACACTTCCTAGACTCGCGGGTTTGGACCGGTTTGAGCCGTTTGTTGGGTGTTTGGAGTTTGGTGAGTGGGTGTAGGTTAGTTGGGGATGAATATGGTTTGCGGGATGTTGGGAGGTCAATCGGGACGGACCGGGATGGACCAGGATGGCCTTGGGATGCCTCGAGATGGCTCACGTGGCCTCGGAATGGACCGGAATGACTCAGAATGGCTGGGGAAGACTGCCACAAAGTTGCAGAAAGGTAGGAGAGAGTTGAGGTGTGAGAAATGAGCTGGGGGAGGGTTGTATTTATAGGTGCTGAAAATTGACAAAGAGGTCCGTACGGACCTCTCTTTAATCAGACATTTTTTTGGTTTCCTGGATTTGGGGAATTTTTTGGGGGAATTTGGCGTGTTGACAATCATGTCCATATAGACCTCCCTGTAATTAGTCCTTTTTTCAGAGCTTCCATTACCATTTGATAGTACTCGTCGAGAGCTTTCCAACCATATATGACACGTCTCAATCGGAGTCTGTATGAAGAAGGTATAACCTCTAAAGTTCGCCCTTGGTATTTTCCGTATGCTCGGATGGAGATCGGTCCGGATTGGGGTACTAACAACTGTGAAATCCCAATTCATGAATTCTCTTTAATCTGGTAAATCCCTTCAATTAATTTTGTCTTTTTGTTACTTACTCATTTCAATTATTGTCCTTAGTTGTTAAGTAAATTCAAATCATAAACTAAGCATTGGCTAAATAAGCTTGTTCTCACTCAGTCTATGTGGATTCGACCCATGCTTGTGCATACTACTACAATGGTAGCTTGTACACTTGCGAGGAATTTTAACTGAGAAAAATATTCATCACCGATTCTGAGTGAAGCATGTTGTATTGATAGCTTTAGCCCAAAAGTACTTGGGTAGTCTTGCTTCAGAAATTATTGTTTTGCTAGCTTCGATCAAGGTTCTGTTCTTTTTCTCAACAACACCATTTTGTTGTGGTGTTCCAGCAGCTGAGAAGTTGTGATTAATTCCGTGATCATCACACTACTGAGCAATGCCATTATTCTTGAACTCTGTTCCATTGTCGGATCTCATACTGATTATGTCACTTTCCTTTTGGTTTTGAAGTAGATGGAAAAGTTTGGTGGCAACTCCATATGTATCATCTTTGGAACTAAAAGTTTCCACCCAAGTATACCTTGAATAATCATCTACAACAACCAAGGTATATGTGCTTCGCCCTAAATTGGCAGTTGTTGTGGGGCCAAACAGATCCATATGTAGCAGATGGAGGCACTTAGATGTGGACATGCCCGACTTGCTTTGGAATGATGTTTTATGGTGCTTTCCTAGCAGCACTTGAGGTAAGCAGTTACCAAATTTGCATTGGCTAGCTTGGATAAGTATTTGAAGTTCAACTGACTGAATCTCTTGTGCCATAGCCATGATTTCTCACTGATGTTCTTAGCTACAAAACAAACATTAGTAACACTAGAAATAGCATTTAAATCATTTGCATATATGTTACCTTTTCTTTGTCCATTGAGAAAGGTTTCTCCGGTAGCAATGTTTTTCACATAACAGTTGGAAGAATTAATGCATAACTTTATCACAAAATTGTGATGTGGAGAGAAGGTTATGTTTCAGACCATCCACCAAAGATACCTTCTGCATAGTAATTATGCCTCTTATGATGGATCCACGACCTACAATTTTACCCTTAGAGTTGTCACCAAAGACAACTGGAGGACTTGATGCTTCTTCAATATCAGTAAGGAGATCTGCATGGCCAGTCATATGCCTTGAGCTTCCATTGCATAATATCCAAATGTACTTACTTGCATCGGTTGAGGCTATTAAGCATACCTAAAATGAAACATTAAGCTTATGGTCCCCCTTATTATTTTGGGTTCAAAGACTTAGTTCTCCTTTGGCAGCCATATCTGGCCACCATTTGAGCTTTGAGGCTCAGTGGGTCCATATAAGTGCTTCAAGAGGCATTCATAAGCCTTATGACCGAAATCTCCACAATTTACACATTTAATCAGAATAGGCTATGAGGAGGTAGATGAGTTGTTATCCAATTTGATCAATGCTTCAGAAGATTTTGAAGTTTGAGCATGAAAAAAAACATTGGGTACAAAGTTCTTGGTGCTTCCTTTGCTGGTAGGTTGCATATGCTTGGATATACCTTTAACGGTTGGAGCAGCCTTACCGGTTAGGATAGCTTTACCGGTGGCAGTTGCCTGGCCGGTTGTAGCTGCTTTATCGGTTGAGGTTTTCAACGCTGCAACATGACCAACAATGTGAATATCAGCTTTGCTGTCACAATCACCAAGTGGGATATAGGGTCCCAGCTTAGGATCAACTACCTTAGTCCATTTAGACTTATTCTTGTCAACCTTCTTGACCTTGATCTGTTCCTTCACTTTTGGGTAGTTAAGAGGAACATCACCAAACCCGAGTAGTACTTTTCTTCAGCCGATCAGATAGACTATCATCAAACTTGTCTATCAAGTTCTCAGTTACAAATTTTATAAATGGCTTGTCATTGCTGCTAGAATTAAATCCTAAACCAGATTGGTCATTGCAAGACATTTTGTCTTGTAGGATTGTTTCGACATCAGCCTTGGATTTGAAATAAGAATCAATAGTCTTGGTGAGAGAATTGTTTCTTGAAACCAGAACAGCAATTTGACTAAGACATATATTTAGTCTATTTTTGAGATCCCGATTTTCTTCTCTCAACTGATCAGACTCAAGCCATTTTCTTTTAATACTTTTATTTCTGATTTAAGCAAGTCATTTTCAGTTGAGATTATTTTGAAATCAGCAGCCATAACTTTGTGAACATCATTTAATTTTTCAAAGTCAGAAAATAGTTCATTCATCACATTTGCCATATCAGACGTAGACAGGTTAGGCATGGGATCAGTGGTTGGTTGAAAGGTTGAGGATGATGGTTCAAAGTTGGGATCAAAGTTAGGTAAGGAGGATGTCGATTGAGAGCTTAGTTCAGCTAAGGTCTTCTGGAATTGAATCGGTCGTGGTTCAAACATAGGTTGAGATTTGTATGTCATCGATTGAGCTTGTGTTTGATAGGTCAGTTGTGTCAGTTTCACCAAAGGCTTAAGAGTTGGAGGGGTTTTTCTTTGACCACAAAGAGCTCCACCTATACTCTGGATCTTAAAGTTGTAGGGATTCTTAGCCCTAGGTATAGGTTCATCATAATATGACAAAGGGGATCTCATGGGTGTGGTAGTGTCATTGTATGTGTTTGACTAGTCAATGGAATTTTGGTAAATGGGTGACTATAAGGGAGTGGGTCAGATTTCTGTTCCATCAATAAAGTAGAAACAATATTCTGAATGTGAGTCTTTTCCAAGTTTCTGCATTCTTTTAAAATTGAAACCTTAACATTAGATAGGTCTCCAAGGGAATCAAGGAAACGCATGTTGAGATGTTTCATTGTATATATTCAACCTAAAGATGAACAAGAGTTGCTTACCTTACAGAATCGGTCGTACGTTTCTCTGAGGGACTCACTTGGGTTCTTCTTGAAGGATTCAAACTCAGCTACACTTTTGTACAACCGGGGTTCCTTTGCCACTTGGTCTCCTTCTAAGTATCTTAGGATACTTTGCCAAACATGCTGAGCTATCTCATAGTTCTGTACTTGCTTGTACAGAATATCATCTAGAACAGAGGTTAGAATGTGCATAGCCTTTTTGTCGAGGGCTACACATATCTTAACCTCTTTGGTCCATTCTTCACGAGTTTTGGGAAAAATAGTTTCATAGACTTCAAACTCTTGTTCCAAAGATCTATCGGCATGATCCATGAGAGGAGTTTTGGGGGCTCTTGGCATTGTATTGACTTTGATGGGGATAATGGGACCATCTCTAACTACAGTCATCAATCTGTCATCGATTGGATCCATGTACCTCATAATTCTGTTTTTCCATACTGGAAATTCATTTTCGTTTAACATGGGTATCGTTGCCATGTTCCACGATTGCATGAGTTTTCCCGCCATTGGAATCGGCAATTCCAGCTGTGATGCTTGGATTTTTTTTTCAAAAATTGCAAGCTCTCATACCAATTGTTAGGCCCAATTGGTAGGGAAAACAGGCTAGAGGGGGTGAATAGCCTGATAAAATTCGTTTTGGAAACTCTTTTAAAATTACCAAGAAATTTATCAAAAGCAAAATCGTTGTTAACCGATTACACATCGGATAATATATTACCGGTTTACACACTCTAGTCGGTTAAGTAAAAAAGGAAGTTTCAAAACAAGTTAAAATATCATGCAAATGTATTCCATTAAGTAAGGCAAAACATGGCAGTAAGAATTCAAAGTTTGTAACTGGTGATATAGCTCAACCGGTTACAAGACAAATTAAATGAGCAAACAAATAAGCAAGGAGACACGGTTATTTGGAGAGGTTCACAGTGTTAACGAACTGTTACTTCCTCTACCAAGTTTGGTCAAAACTTGGATTTGTGAAATATGCACTATTAATGTTTACTAGTCTATTACAAGCTGCAAGCCTTAACCTATGAGGAAGGTTGAAGGCTGCCTAAAGGAGAGTGATCATTAATGGATCGTGATACAAGTATGACCAAGTGTTTTCAAAAGATGTGTTCACAATTTGAACTAATATATATTGGGTGTGTAGTCTGATCAATCAATGTGTTCCAGACATAGTCTTGTTGGGGAACACTTACAAGAATTGATTGAGTGTACACAGTGTATGTCCTAATAAATGGTCTAGTGATTACAAGGACAGAATGTCTTGAACTTGAATGCTTGAAGAATTTCAGCACTTGCAGTTCTTGACAATTCTTCTCTCGAAGACTTGAATGCACCACCTCTCTTCAATGCTCTAAGAAAGGTATTTATATTTATTTTCAAATGGAACTGTTGTCTTTGAAGGGGTTGAGAAGATGACATGGACTGATAAGCATTGAATGAAAATATCTTTTCCATTAAATGTTTGAGATTTGAAGTACAGGCGTGCTTGAAATATCCACTGGGTAATGATGTTGTTGTGAGTAATGGTAACTTGAACATTTCTTGAAGTAGTTACTTGCCAGGCAGCAGCATGGTCTTCATAGCAACTGCTCTACCAACTTTAGCTAAGTAGGTAAGAGCAATAAATGCTAGGTCAAACTATGGAGGCTGGTTGAGGAAGCTTGCTGACTGCAGTAACTGGTTGGATGTAGATAACCGGCTACATTATCTACAGGCTGTGACCGGTTGGCAAATAATCAGTTGGTACATGACTGGTCAAGGAGGTAAACGGTTTGAATAGGTCAACCGGTTATGGCTTTATTAGGTGAACAAGTTATCCTTGGAAAAAGTCAAGGTTTTCAAGTCTTTAGTTATCTTGATGAAATACAATTATACAACACTGGCACTAGCACTAAGGGGATCCTAAGGATAAATAGAAAATTCTAAGTAGTCTAGTTAAATTTAGGGGTCCACAATAATGCTTTTATGATTGTGAATAATCAATTATTAAGTTATACATATATTTGAATAACAAATACATCAAGAATTTTCGTCACCTAAAACTTCTAAACAAAATGGGATAGCCTATCAGACATTGCTTGAAATGACCCAGGTGAAGTTATTTTCAGAAGGAATTTCAAAAAGGTTTTGGGCTGAATCACTAAACATGGCTTGTCATACGGCTAATAGAGTTTTTCTAATACCCAATACAATTATGACACCTTATGAAATTTTGAATGGTAATAAACCTAAAGTTCGCTACTTTTATTTTTTTGTGTGTGTTTGTTACATTTTAAATGACCGGGATCACTTGACTAAGTTTGACTCTAAAAGTGATAGGGAAATTTTTCTTGGGTATGCTCAAAATAGTCAGGCATATAAAGTGTGCAATCTAAGCCTAAGTACTATCCATGAATCCTTGAACATTGTTTTTGATGATTTGTCAAGTATTGCAGGTGAAGTAGCTCAGGAGACTACATTAATCCTACTGGAGCAGCTTGAAGAGTACAATAGAGAAAACCCTACTTTTGTTGATGAAGCAGATGCTGGCCAAAGTGTTACCACTGACGAGGTAACACCTAACTCCAGTCCAACAGTTGAAACTGAAGAGCAGAATCCGAATGATGTAGAGGTTCATGAGATCATAAGAACAGATCCTCCGGCCAGAATAAGAAGGAATCATCTTTTTACTTAGTTAATTGTAAATTAAGTGAAGGAATAGAAACAAGAAGCAAATAATCGGTTAATTATCGTGATATGGTAAGGTATGTGTGTATGTCTACCACATATGCAAAGGTAAAAGAATATTGCTTTGTTTCCTCCTTAGAGCCTAAAAATGTGGTTGATCCCTTGAAAAACAATTTTTGGATTCAAGCTATGCAAGAGGAGCTTGAACAATTTATCCATAACAATGTTTGGATTTTAGTCCCATGTCCCTCTTATACTAACATTATTGAATCCATAAGACTACTCTTGGCTATAGCATGCTATCTTAAATTCACATTGCATCAAATGGACGTTAAGGGAGCATTTTTAAATAGATATATTGATAAGGAAATTTTTGTTGAAAGCCCAAAAGGTTTTGAAGATCCATTCAAACCACACCATGTTTACAAGCTTGTTAAAGCCTTATACGGTTTGAAACAAGTTCCCTGAGCATGGCATGGTTGCTTAACAAATTTTTTTTGGAATGCGGATTTATTAGAGGTGAGATGGATAGAACACTGTTTATCTTGAGAAATGAAAATGATCTTGTTATAGCCCAAATATATGTTGATGACATAGTTTATAGCTCCACTTCACAAAATTCTAAGAAAAAATTGTGGATGCCATTTCATCAACTTTCGAGATGAGTATAATAAGGGAACTAAACTTTTTTCTATGCTTGAGCTCGAACCGATTTTCAAGCCCGTATTTTTTTTTTGAGATGGCTCGTGTTCGGCTCGTATGTTCGACGAGCTCTGTTCGAGATCGACTCGTTTGAGCTCGGCTCGTGAAAAGCTCGTAAGAATTTTATCTCTTTAGCCAAGTATTTACGCCTGCCTTAAAGCCTCATTATATACCAAGGCCAAGGCCATTTTACATTCGTTTTCTTTCGATGTGGGAAATCTGCCTTGCCTTGGCTCGGCCGGCCTTGGCCTTAGACTTGGCCTTGGCCTTTATCCCACATGGAAAAAAAACCAAAGTAATATGGGTTGCCTTGGTATATAATGACTCATTATATACCAAGGCAAAGGCCATTTTACATTCGTTTTCTTTCGATGTGGGAAATCGGCCTTGGCCTTAGCCTTTATCCCACATGGAAAAAAAAACAAAGTAAGATGGGTTGCCTTGGTATAGAATGAGGATGAAGCTTAGCCAAGCATGCATGATTCGTCCGTGGCATTAATAATGGTCGGCTTGGCCTTGGCCGGCCGTGACCTTGGATTTTTTCAAAAAATTGGTCAAAGCTCGAGCTTGGCTCGTTAATACTCGAGTTCAAGCAGCTCGTGAAAAGCTCGCGAGCCAGCTCGCAAAAAGCTCGAAACTTGATTCGATCCGAGCTCGAACAGGCATTTTGGGCTCGAGCTCGAGCTCGAGAAAAGCTCGAGCTCGATAACTTTTATATGAGCTCGAGCTCGAAACTTTAAAAGCTCGAATCGACTCGGCTCGGCTCGTTTACAATCCTACTTGAAGGTAATATAATCTAATGAGGGAATTTTCATCCGAAAGAGGTAGAGGTTCATGAGATCATAAGAAAAGATCCTCCAGCCAGAATAAGAAGGAATCATCCTTTTATTCATTTAATTGTAAATGAGGTGAAGGAATTGAAACAAGAAACAAATAATCGGTTAATTATCGTGATATGGTAAGGTATGTGTGTATGTCTACCACATATGCAAAGGTAAAACACTCTTATTTTGTTTCCTCCTTAGAGCCTAAAAATGTGGTTGATGCCTTGAAAGACAATTTTTGGATTCAAGCTATGCAAGAGTAGCTTAAACACTTTATCCAAAATAATGTTTGGAATTTAGTCCCATGTCCCTCTTATACTAACATTATTGAGTCCATAAGACTACTCTTGGCTATAGCACACCATGTTTACAAGCTTGTGAAAGCCTTATACGGTTTGAAACAAGTTCCCCGAGCATGGCATGGTTGCTTAACAATTTTTTTTTGGAACGCGGATTTATTAGAGGTGAGACGGATAGAACATTGTTTATCTTGAGAAATGAAAATGATCTTGTTATAGCCCAAATATATGTTGATGACATAGTTTACAGCTCCACTTCACAAACTTCTAAAAAAATGTGGATGCCATTTCATCAACTTTCGAGATGAGTATAATAAGGGAACTAAACTTTTTTCTATGCATGAGCTCGAATCGATTTTCAAGCTCGTCTTTTTTTTCGAGCTGGCTCGTGTTCGGTTCGTATGTTCGACGAGCTCTGTTCAAGATCGACTCGTTTGAGCTCGGCTCATGAAAAGCTCAAAAGAATTTTATCTCATTAGCCAAGTAATTATGCCTACCTTGAAGCCTCATTATATACCAAGGCCAAGGCCATTTTACATTCGTTTTCTTTCGATGTGGGAAATATGCCTTGCCTTGGCTCGGCCGGCCTTGGCCGTGGCCTTGACCTTGGACTTGGCCTTGGCCTTTATCCCACATGGAAAAAAAACCAAAGTAAAATGGGTTGCCTTGGTATATAATGACTCATTATATACCAAGGCAAAGGCCATTTTACATTCGTTTTCTTTCGATGTGGGAAATCGGCCTTGGCCTTTATCCCACATGGAAAAAAAACAAAGTAAGATGGGTTGCCTTGGTATATAATGAGGATGAAGCTTAGCCAAGCATGCATGATTCATCCGTGGCATTAATAATGGTTGGCTTGGCCTTGGCCGGTCGTGGTCTTGGCCGTGACCTTGGATTTTTTCAAAAAATAGGTCAAAGCTCGAGCTTGGCTCGTTAATACTCGAGTTTGAGCAGCTCGTGAAAAGCTCGCGAGCCGGCTCGCGAAAAGCTTGAAACTTGATTCGATCCGAGCTCGAACAGGCATTTTGGGCTCGAGCTCGAGCTCGAGAAAACTCGAGTTCGATAACTTTTATATGAGCTCGAGCTTGAAACTTCAAAAGCTCGACTCGACTCGGCTCATTTACAACCCTACTTGAAGGTAATATAATCTAATGAGGGAAATTTCATCCGAATGAGGTAGAGGTTCATGAGATCATAAGAACAGATCCTCCAACCAGAATAAGAAGGAATTATCCTTTTATTCAGTTAATTGTATATTAAGTGAAGGAATTGAAACAAGAAACAAATAATCGATTAATTACCGTGATATGGTAAGGTATGTGTGTATGTCTACCACATATGCAAAGGTAAAACACACTTATTTTGTTTCCTCCTTAGAGCCTAAAAATGTGGTTGATGCCTTGAAAGACAATTTTTGGATTCAAGCTATACAAGAGGAGCTTGAACAATTTATCCAAAACAATGTTTGGAATTTAGTCCCACGTCCCTCTTATACTAACATTATTGAGTCCATAAGACTACTCTTGGCTATAGCATGCTATCTTAAAATCACATTGAATCAAATGGACGTTAAGGGAGCATTTTTAAATAGATATATTGATAAGGAAATTTTTGTTGAAAACCCTAAAGGTTTTGAAGATCCATTCAAACCACACCATGTTTACAAGCTTGTGAAATCCTTATACGGTTTGAAACAAGCTCCCCGAGCATGGCATGGTCGCTTAACAAATTTTTTTGGAATACGGATTTGTTAGAGGTGAGACGGATAGAACACTGTTTATCTTGAGAAATGAAAATGATCTTGTTATAGCCCAAATATATGTTGATGACATAGTTTGCAGCTCCACTTCACAAACTTCTAAAAAATTTAGATGCCATTTCATCAACTTTCGAGATGAGTATAATAAGGGAACTAAACTTTTTTCTATGCTTGGCGGTAATACAATCTAATGAGGGAATTTTCATCTCTCAAAGCAAGTATGCGAAGAGTTTATTGACAAGGTTCGGGTTGGAGCATGCAAAGTGTTCAAAAGTACCTATGGGTTCTACGCTGAAGGTGGAAAGGACCAAGTAAGGGAGGAAGTGGATTCGAATCTATATCACTCCATGATAGGTAGTCTCCTTCACCTCACATCTAGTTGTCCAGATATAATGTTTAGCGTGTGTGTGTGTGCATGTTACCAAGCTAACCCTAAACTCTCTCATTTAAATGTCGTTAAAAAGATAATTAAATATGTATCAGGCACGAGTGAACTAGGGATTTGGTTTTCTAGGGATACTAATACCAACCTTGTTGGTTTTAGTGATCGTTGGTATTAGTGATTCCGACAGGGCGGGTGATATGGATGATAGGAAAAACACTAGTAGAGGGTGTTTCTTTTTGGGTAACTATTTAGTTTCATGGTATAGTCCTAAACAAAATTGTGTTTCACTCTCGACTGCTGATTTTGAATATGTAGCAGCCGGGAGTTGTTGTTCTCAACTTATATGGTTGAAACACATGATTGACGACTATGGTCTTGATAGTAATATCTTGACCATATACTGTGATATTCTAAGTGCTATCAACATTTCTAAAAACCCAGTTCAACATTCCCGCACTATACACATTGACATCCGTCACCATTTTATAAGAGACTTGATTGAAAAAGAATTAATAAACATAGAGCATATTGATACGAAGTATCAACTTGCTGAAATTTTTACCAAGGCCCTTTACCATGAGAGATTTTCAAATTTGTCAACACTTCTGGTAATTGTGAAAAAAATAATAATAAATAAAAAATGTTTTTTTATTTAGTTTAAGCCTTTCATAGCGGCACATACTGACCTTTTTGTTTTGGTAGGTTAATATTTAGGTTAACATGTTTGTAAGAATCCCCTTTGTACTCAAAAGTGACAAAGTCACTAATTTTTGTGATAAATAAAAGGCAAAAAACACCCATATTATTCCCTAAGTAACTCGCGGCACGGCGTTCGCTGCGAGGATGTACTCTTGCCAAACGGGGATATTATCTAGTGGTTTTGTACTAAGTATTAGGAATATGAAGTTCGCTGCTACAGTGTGTCCTACTTTAAAGGTACAAATCACTAAAGCTTTACACTATAAAAGGACTCGGGGCACGGAGCTCGCTACTATATGGCTTCCTTGTTTGTCAAATTGTAGAATGCTTAATTAAGGCTTGTTATGCCTAAAGTGCTTGAAAATGAGACTTGTTATGTCTCAAGTGCTTGAAAATGAAGAATGTTATCGAGGGTTATTTGGTACATGTGTTAACTTAAGTGTTACCATCATTGTCATTAACGCATCCGCGACTACCATTTTTATTTTTTTACTTGTTGTTTTCGGATTTGATGGTTAAATTTTGAAAAATCTGAAAATCCACTACTTATTGGAGTTTTTGAATTTCAAATTTTTTTCATCAAATATTTTTAATCTCGGTATATCAAATTAGGTAATTTATATCCCTAAAATCTTAGGAGTAATATTGTTGGGTTTTGGGGTTACGAACGCAGCGGAAGATTTACAAATAACATCAAAATATGATCCGTCTAGCATTAAGAGATTAGAAATTTATATGAGATAGAATTTACATACCTTGAATGCAATGAGGATTAACAAATTAGATCACAAAATTCAAGCCTTGGAATTTTGATGTCGAAATGGATCTTCTTCTACCTTGTTCAAAATCTTGTGATGAATCAACGAACGGAGGCTTCAAGATCTTGGTGATTAACCTATCACCCTCTATCGGTAATTCACACGCGAACGAATCCAAGAACACCTTCTTGATGGATTGCTAGATGATCCTCTTGATTATTGAATCAATATTCAATAATCAAAGCCAAAAACTATGGAACAATTTGGGACTTTTGATTCAAAATCAAAATCAAAATCTAGAGTTTCAAAAACCTTGGATTATGATGTGAGAGAGGGGAAAATTATGGCTACAAGGTTGTATTTATATCCCATATAAATCCCCTAACAATTAGGGTAGAAACCTTGTAAAACACCAAATCCTTCCTAGCCAAGGAAAACTATACGGACACGGTTTTTGGCCTTGGAACGAGTCATGCCAATTGGCATGAGTCGTGCCCATTGCTTTTCACTCGTGCTCACGAGTCGTTCCTTGAGCCCCAACTCGTTCTGATCAAAACGAGACAAAAACCAGGTCATGTCTCAGCCTTGGTCACGAGTCGTATTCCTTAACACGAGTCGTGACCCAGGGCACGAGTCGGCTCCTGGTCACGAGTCGTGCCAGAACCCAAATTTCCAATTTTCAGCTTGAATCAAATTTGTTCTTTTGTGTGTGACCCTTTAGGAATTATATTTTATATTGGCAGTGAGTTGAAACATCAACCTCATCAGACATAAGTGACTTCTAGCAAATCATTATGTCCACCCAATTAAATATAACATCAAAGCTAGATTCCTTAATAGATCCAATGTCATAATCCCTTTGTCCACGATGTCCAATTGAACATGAGTCATGGTCTAGGTCAACTCATTCCGTTCAATGCTTTCTCGATTCTGAATATGTTGATTATCCAAATGTATTTTATCTCTATCAAATTACTTGAGTACGGCCACACATTTCATCAACATC
This sequence comes from Adenophora triphylla var. japonica, assembly GCA_022495995.1. Taxonomy (NCBI): domain Eukaryota; kingdom Viridiplantae; phylum Streptophyta; class Magnoliopsida; order Asterales; family Campanulaceae; genus Adenophora; species Adenophora triphylla. The sequence continues at coordinate 39,200 of JAFEMH010006892.1, read as the reverse complement.
ATTCATCGAGGGGCCCAAGCAAACATCTCTCTTCATAAGAGGGACAAATCTTGTCTTGACTTATCATTCTTCCCTACATGGATCCAAACGTGCTAACATAGCCCTTATTGCTATCCGATTAAAGATAGTGTTAGACTATATCAAACACGATCTTCACCATGTGGAAGACGATGATAATATCAGGTACAAAGGATTCAATAACATGACTATCATGAGATTTAATCATGACAACAGACCATGTCATAAATCTCATAAGTAGGTCAAGTCCAATACTTGTTCTCTAGCAAGTATCCATAAGTGTAATGTGCATCTCCATGCATATAATCATCTCTATGATTATCCATACCAACTTATACTAATTGTTCACAACAACTAGGGACGCAGTTCAATATAATAAACATGTAAACATATAATAAACAAAATAAATGCGCTCTATAATAAATAATAAAGATGATACATAACGGTTCAGGTCAATCATAACTATAGCCTAGGGCATTACACCAATAATATCCCACTTGCAGTAGGCTCCATCTATGTATCTAATACCCATGGACCTCACATGACCATCATGCTTAGCTTGTGCGAGGGGCTTTGTAAGCGGATCCCCAATGTTATCATCGGTTGATACTTTGCATATCTTAACGTCTCCCCGATTAATGAACTCTCGAATGAGATGGAAACGTCTAAGTATATGTTTAGATCTCTGGTGTGACCTTGGTTCCTTTGCTTGCGCAATGGCACCATTGTTGTCACAATAAAGTTCCACTGATTAGTGATACATGGAACAACTTCCAAGTCACTAATGAACTTCTTGATCTAAACCGCCTCCTTAGTTGCATTGGATGTCGCTATATATTCGGCCTCAGTAGTAGAATCGGTAATAGTACTCTGCTTGGAACTCTTCCAACATATCGCACCTCCGTTAAGCATAAACACAAATCCCGACTGCGATCGGAAATCATCCTTGTCGGTTTGGAAGCTAGCATCTGTGTAACCTCTTACAACAAGATCTTCTTCCATCCCTCCAAATACCAAGAACGCATCCTTAGTCCTTCATAAGTACTTTAGGATCGTCTTGACGGCCATCCAATGGTTCTCACCCGGATCAGATTGGTAACGACTTGTCATGTTCAAAGCAAACGAGACGTCGGGTCTAGTACAAATCATAGCGTACATGATAGAACCAATAGCCGAAGCGTATGGAATATCATTCATCCTCTTTCGTTCATCAGTTGTCTTAGGGCACTGAGTCTTACTAAGAGTAACACCATGACCCATTGGCAAGTTTCCACTCTTAGAATTTTCCATCTTGAATCTTCTAAGAACCTTGTCAATGTAGGTACTTTGACTCAAACCAATGATCCTCTTAGATCTATCTCTATAGATCTTGATACCTAGGATGTAAGCGACTTCGCCCATATCTTTCATTGAGAAACACTTCCCTAACCAAGACTTGACAGTCTCAAGTGCAGGAATGTCATTTCTAATGAGTAAAATATCATCGACATACAACAAGAGAAATAGCACAATGCTCCCACTGAATTTTATGTATACACAAGGTTCATCTTCGTTCTTGATAAAACCAAACTCTTTGATTTTCTCATCGAACCGAAGATTCCAACTCCTAGAAGCTTGCTTCAATCCATAAATGGATCTTTGCAACTTGCACACCTTGTTAGAATTTCGTGGATCTACAAAACCTTCGGGTTGTGTCATATACACATCCTCAAGCAGTTTTCCATTAAGGAAAGCGGTTTTGACATCCATTTGCCATCTCATAGTCATAATACGCAGCTATGGCAATTAAAATTCTAACAGACTTAAGCATAGCAAAAGGCGAGAAGGTTTCATCATAGTTTAAACCATGAGTTTGCCTATATCTCTCTGCTACAAGCCTAGCCTTATAAGTATGCACCTTCCTATCCATGTCAGTCTTCTTCTTGAAGACCCACTTGCACCCTATGGTTTTTACACCTTCGGGTGGCTCAATCAAGTTCCAAACTTGATTATCCGACATGGATTGCAATTCAGATTTCATGGCTTCTAACCATTTATCCGAATCGGGATCGGACATCGCCTCTTGATAGGAAGTAGGTTCGTCATTCTCAATGACTTCCACTTCATTACTTTCCGACACGAGAAATCCATATCTCTTGGGTGCGGATTGTAACCTATCCGATCTATGATGGACTTGTAGATCTTGAACCGGTTCCACAACTTCTTGTGGAGTTGGTTCAGTCTCTAATATCGATTCCATGTTATTTTCGGGTTCTTGAACTTCTTCAAGATCAATTTTACTCCCACTAGAAGTTTTATTGAGAAACTGTTTGGCAAGATAAGCACCATATCGAGCAACAAACACTTTGTTCTCGTTGCGGTTGTAAAAATAATACCCTTTGGTTTCCTTAGGATAACCAGCGAAAATAACCTTGTCGGATTTAGGTTCTAACTTATCAGAGACAAGTCTCTTCACATAAGCTTCGCAACCCCAAATCCTCATGAAATACAAATTAGGTTTTCTTCCATGCCACATCTCATATGGGGTTTTAGGAGCCGATTTAGTAGGGACTCTGTTCAGTGTGAACGCATCAGTCTCTAATGCATGTCCCCAAAAGGATATAGGAAGGTCTACTTGACTCATCATCGAACGAACCATATCTAATAGGGTTCTATTCCTCCTCTCAGAAACACCATTCCATTGTGGCATTCCGGGTGGAGTCAACTCTGAAACAATTCCACAGTTTTTGAGATGATTGTCAAATTCTTGGCTCAAATACTCACCACCACGATCAGATCGAAGTTCTTTAATTGTTTTGCCAAGTTGATTTTGTGCTTCATTTTGAAATGTTCTAAACATCTCAAACGATTCACTCTTTGACTTCATCAAATAGACATAGCCATATCTAGATAAGTCATCGGTGAATGTAATGAAATATCGAAATCCTCCCCTAGCAATGATGCTCATTGGTTCGCATACATCAGTATGTATTAGGCCCAATAAGTCACTATCCCTTTCACTACTCTTAGTGAAGGATGGTTTGGTCATTTTTCCCAACAAACAAGATTCGCATATCTCATATGATTCATAATCATGTGAGTCTAACATTCCATCTTTGTGGAGTTTAGAAATGCGTTTCTCATTTATATGACCAAGCCGGCAATGCCACATGAACGAGTTGTTCACGTCATTCGGTTTAGACTTCTTATCCACATGATAAACATTTTCAACACTATTTTGTTTCCCATCAACATCACGAACATAAAGGCCATTAAATGAATTTGCAATACCATAAAGCATATCATTTAAATAAATATAAAACTTCTTATTCTTAATAAGAAAATTATATCCCTCATTATCCAAACTTGAAACAGAAATAATATTCCTACTCAAATCCGGAACATAGTAACAATTGTTCAAAACAAGTACTAAGCCACTAGGTAAACTTACATCATACGCCCCTACGGCTAATGCAGCAACTCTTGCTCCATTCCCAACACACAGGTCAACTTCACCTTGTTTGAGTAGCTTCCTATTTCTCAGTCCCTGCACATTTAAACAAATGTGAGATCCACATCCGGTATCTAATACCCATGAACTAGAAACATAAAGGAAAATATCTATCATATAGATACCTGAAGCAGCAACAATTGTATTGCCCTTCTTCGCTTTTAGGCCTTCCTTGTAAGCCTTGCAGTTGCACTTCCAATGATCAACCTCTTGGCAATGGTAGCAAACCGCATCCTTTTGAGATGCCGTGGGAGCCTCTTTAGCATCGGCAACCTTTGCCTTAGGTTTAGCAACACTTGCTTTACCTTTGCCATCCTTCTTGAACCCTTTGCCTTTGTTAACCATTAACACAGTATCGGTTTTAGGCTTCTTGATATTCATCTCTGCGGTCTTAAGCATCGCATGCAATTCCGAGAGACTCTTATCCATGCCAGTCATGTGATAGTGCATAATAAAATGACTATAACTTTCAGGCAATGAATTCAATATCAAATCTGTGGCGAGTTCCAAACTCAACGGATTTCCAAGTCTATCGAGACGCTCAATGTAACCCTTCATCTTAAGGACATGAGCTCCCACCGATTGCCCTTCTTACATCTTGCATGCAGTCAGGGACTTAACCACATCATACCTCTCATTTATTGCTTGCACTTGGAACATTTCCTATAAGCGCTCAGCAAGATCAAATGCTACATCTATGTGCTCAAGGTCCTTCTGAAGAGCCTTAGACATAGTGGCTTGCATAAGGCATGCAACATCCATAGAATCATCATTATGTTTCTTATATGCATCCTTATCAGCCCTAGAAGCATTTTAAGCAGGTTGAGGTGGAATGGGTTCATTGAGAACGTACAGTTTCTTCTCTTGCTTTAGAACAATTCTAAGGCTTCTGATCCAATCTGAATAGTTTGTACCATTCTCCTCAAGCTTGTCCTTCTCAAGGACTGGTCGCAGTGACAGGGGTTGATTATTGTGTGTAGCCATTCTACAATAAAATAAGCAAACAATATAAACATATATCAATATCAACACATTTATTATCTAAGAGCAAATAATGTATTTCATAAATACTCCCACTAAATTATACACCTTCAAATACAAACATGTATCATATAATCATAGTAGGCTAAGATTCATATTTCACTTAATTCCGGTTTAACTGAGCTAATACCCGAAATCAAGCTATTTAGGTAAAAACATCAATCATATCCCTATATGATTCTTAGATATTTTATGATATTTCCTTAGACATCATATGTCAAACAACATGTTTTAAATCTCATCTATGCCTTGGGTCAAATCTTATTTGAAAGCACCAATTAAGTCAAAACCCTTTTCAAACATATGAGACTTGGAATGATGCACTTGACTATGGCCAAAACTACATCAACCATAATCTCATCTTGGTCACAAATCAAGATATAATGATGCACCCAACTATGGCTGAAACTACATCAAAATACCCTAAAATTTCACAAGTGTTCTAATCAAGGAATGGCATAAGACTTAAATATTTAGAAGGTTTTCAACATGTAACAAACATCGCATGGTTGTAACATAGATCTCATGTGAACATAATCATGAACATAGGGCTTCACAAAATATCATACAAACAATTTGATTCAATTTTGAGAAATTACAAATTTAAATAATCATATTAATAGATTAATAACCTATGTGATAAACTAATCTAATTAATTTATCATTAATCATGAATATGGCATATCTCATATACTCCCTCCGTCCCGCCAAGAGTGTCACCCTTTTAGGGGTGGCACGCAAATTAAGGAAAAGTGTGGGAAGAAAAAATATTGTGAGTGTAATTTGAAAATAGGAGAGAGAATTAGTGGAGGAAATAGTGAATTTAAAAAGTGTTGTGAGTGTAGAGGAGAGAGAATTAGTGGAGGGAATAGTGGATGGGGTAATAGAATATTATAAAATATTTCCTTTTTAGGAAAGGGTGACGCTTTAAACGGGACACCCTTTTGGGTAAAAAGTGACGCTTCGAGTGGGACGGAGGGAGTACTTGTTTTTCATAGAAACAAAACACATAGGATCTAGATCTATTTCATATCACATGGTAGCAAATAATCACATTAAATCTAGCATGCAATTTCAATCCTAATCATGACAAGACATGGCTCTGATACCACTGTTGGGTTTTGGGGTTACAAACGCAGCAGAAGATTTACAAATAACATCAAAACCCTAGCCCTATGATCCGTCTAGCATGAAGAGATTAAAAATTTATATGAGATAGAATTTACATACCTTGAATGCGATGAGAATTAACAAAGTAGATCACAAAATTCAAACCTTGGAATTTTGATATCGAAACGGATCTTCTTCTACCTTGTTCAAAATCTTGTGATGAATCAATGAACGGAGGCTTCAAGCTCTTGGTGATTAATCTATCACCCTCTATCGGTAATCCACACACGAACGAATCCAAGAACACCTTCTTGATGGATTGCTAGATGATCCTCTTGATTACTGAATCAATATTCAATAATCAAAGCCAAAACTATGGAACAATTTGGGACTTTTTATTCAAAATCAAAATCTAGAGTTTCAAAAACCTTGGATTATGATGTGAGAGAGGGGAAAATTATGGCTGCAAGGCTGTATTTATATCCCATACCCTAACAATTAGGGTAGAAACCTTGTAAAACACCAAATCCTTCCTAGCCAAGGAATACTGTACGGACACAGTTTTTGGCCTTGGCACGAGTCGTGCCCTTTGCTTTTTACTCGTGTTCACGAGTCGTTCCTTGAGCCCCAACTCGTTTTGATCAAAACAAGACAAAAACCAGGTCGTGTCTCAACCATGGTCACGAGTCGTATTCCTTGGCATGAGTCATGACCCAGGGCATGAGTCGTGCTCCTGGTCACGAGTCATGCCAGAACCCAAATTTCCAATTTTCAGCTTGAATCAAATTTGTTCTTTTGTATGTGACCCTTTAGGAATTATATTTTATGTTGGCAGTGAGTTGAAACATCAAAATCACAAGACATAAGTGACTTCTAGCAAATCATTAAGTCCACCTAATTAAATATAACATCAAAGCTTGATTCCTTAATAGATCCAATGTCATAATTCCTTTGTCCACGATGTCCAATTGAACATGAGTTATGGTCTAGGTCAACTCATTCCGTTCAATGCTTTCTCGATTCCGAATATGTTGAATATCCAAATGTATTTGATCTCTATCAAATTACTTGAGTGCAGCCACACATTTCATCAACATCATTCATCGAGGGGCCCAAGCAAACATCTCTGTTCATAAGAGGGACAAATCCCGTCTTGACTTATCATTCTTCCCTACATGATCCAAACGTGCTAACATAGCCCATATTGCTATTCGATTGAAGATAGTGTTAGACTATATCAAACACGATCTTCACCATGTGGAAGACGATGATAATCTCAGGTACAAAGGATTCAATAACATGACTATCATGAGATTTAATCATGACAACAGACCATGTCATAAATCTCATAAGTAGGTCAAGTCCAATACGTGTTCTCTAGCATGTATCCATAAGTGTAATGTGCACTCCTTGCATATAATCATCTCTATGATTATCCACTACCAACTTATACTAATTGTTCACAACAACTAAGGACGCAGTTCAATATAATAAACATGTAAACATATAATGAACAGAATAAATGCGCTCTATAATAAATAATAAAGATGATACATAACGGTTCAATTCAATCATAACTATAGCCTAGGGAATTACACCAACAAATATATCCATTCAAATCATGAAATTTAAGTGAGATGTTTACCTAGCTTAATTTACTTCTTAAACTTATTAGGAAAAATTTCCGTAGGGCCCCTCTAACTAGATTTTTTTCCTTTTAAAGAATTTGTTTTTGTAAATCTCAAATAAAGAGTTATCCCCATATTCAAATTTCTAGACACCCCTAGGCTCCCCCTCTTCTCCCTCCCCTCACGTCATTTTATCTCCTATTTCTTTCTACCTCTATCTCTTCTCTCTCTCTCTCTCTCTCTCTCTCTAAAACAAAGGGGAAAACGATTATGCTCTGACTCATTTTCCTATTTTGGTAAATCACTTCATCTGATTCTCTCTCTCTAGATCTTCTTTTTCTCTCTATAGATCTTCTTGCTCTCTCTCTCTCTCTCTCTCTCTCTCTCTCTCTCTCTCTTCGTTTCATCATTTTTTATTCTGAATTTTGTTGTTTGTTTCATGTAATTACTGAAGAACTGTGTTTGTTGGTGTGTGTATATACACGCACACACAAAACACTCTCCCCCCTTCAAACACTCTCTCTCCAAACCTTCTCCAACGACAGCGACGGCGATCTCCGGCGACAAAAATCTTCGACGTCGATCATCGTCTCTCTCCAGATCTGACTGCCATCTCACATTCTTCCTTTTCAACAACTATATCATGTTTCAGATCCAACGTCCTTACTTCAGATCTTAAACAAATCTAGGTCTATTTATGTGTTTCTACTGTTATTATGGGGTGGAGTGATTGACCATTTCAGAAAGAATTTAAAATTGAGCCCAAATTTGTAATATTATTTGTTCGTCTATTTAATTGCGGAGGTGGCGGCAGAGCATGTCGTGGTTTCCTCCCTTCACCAGATTGAGCTTCAACAGAAACATGACTTGTAAGAATAAAAGTGAGCAACACTAAAGCTATTCTCATTTCAAAAATAATTGTCTTCTACTAAAAAGAACGTTCAAAATGTACGTTGGCATTGTGCAAGTCTTGTTTGCAAATGTAGTCAAAATGATTTGTCTTAATTTTAAATTTATAACGGTCTTATAATTCAAATATAAGAGTTTTAATGTGTACATTTTGAGGTTTATTTGTTGTTAATATTGAAAATTTTGATTTTTTTTTGCTAAATTGTCTTATAATTCAATTATAAGAGACAAATAAATTCATTATTATTGAAATTTTGATTTTTTTTGTTGAAAAAATTGTCTCATAACTGAATTATAATATATGAAGTAGTCTTATAAGTCAGTTGTAAGACAATTATAAGAGACGAAATAGTTATAAGAGGCAAATAGGTCTTATAATTCAACTATAAGAGTATACTGTGTAAATTATGAGATTAACTCATTGTTATTATTGAAAATTTTGATTTTTTTTGTTGTAAAAATTGTCTTATAAGTCGTTATAAGAGAAAAATAAGTTTTATAAGTTACTTATAAGAGATGAAGTAGTTTTATAAGTCAGTTATAAGAGGGCGAGGGGTGTCTATGGAATTTTAGATCTATTGTGTCCTGCATTGGGTTTGAATCTCGCCAGATGGGCCTCAGAGGAAGTGGGCCAAATTATTATTTTATTTTATTTTTCTTCTTTTTATTTTTATTTATTTAAAAAAAAAAAAAAGATAATGACCAGATATTTAAGATATTGTGGGTGAGTTGATTGAGTGTAACCATTCTATCTAGAAAATAGGGGAGTTGATTGTTTATATATAGTAAATAGATAATCAAAGTTTATCTCTTTCTATTTTACTTTCTAATACCTCCTTATTTAACTCCTCCACCTTCCTCAAATCACCACATCTCTTTCTCTCTCCCAAAAGTTGTGCAAACCCTTCCAATTCCTTCTCCTTCCATCTCTAAAAATTCATCAATGGCTTCTCCCTCCAAAATTCCTCAAGAGCCGACTCCAATGGAGATTTCGCCAAGTGTTGTCCCTCGTGTTACCTCACCTATGGACACTTCCCTGCGACATCACCTAACATAGCGATAGTTGTCTCTAGTCCACCTCTTATTCTGGTGTCCCAACTCCCTCCTACCAAGGGAGTATTATAGTAAATCCCATGGTATCTCTTTAGGTCAAATAAATTGGCTATTTTATCAATTTAAAACATGAATTATTACAAAATATTGATTATGAAAACAAAGCTAAAAATTGTTGGATTTCGCCTATGATATAAATTATGGAAGTTCAAATTACTGATAATCGCAATTTAATTTTAATGCAATAAAGAGTATGTCTTACGAAAAATGCGTTTATCCTAATCTTAGGGTAAAACGTGTTTTATAAATGTACAATGACATTTTTTTAAATAATTAAAACTCTATTCACTGCCCATGTATAGCCATCATTAATTATAAGGACTATCGATGCATATATCTGACACTCAATAACTACCACTATCATTAAATTGGTATAACATGTGTTAGTTACAAGCAGTTCCAGTGTATATATCTGGCACTAAAAAACACTAACACTGACATTAAAATGGTATAACCAATGTTAGTTATAAGGAGTGTCATTGTATTTATTTTATTACTAACAATGATTGTGTTATTGAGCATGTGCACGAATAATGACGTAGCTTTTGACTCGAGGTGAAACAAGGAACGCACAAAATATCAAATTGAAGAGAAATTTAAGACCTATAAAATTCAATATAGGGTTTATAAACCCCAAAATACGTCATTTAGGCCCTCAAACGGAACTTTGAAGTTTGTTTATAAATTTTGTTATCGGGAGCTAAAATATGTGTTTTGATAAGTGTCGATACATGTATTAAAGAAAGTCTGGACATGTATGTAAGAATACCATTAACTTTACTATTAGTAGTGTCAGTGCTGGAGTTAAGGACAACCAGCTTGAGTTGATTACATCCAATATTTGCGAAAAAGCTACTGTGCATGTTTTTAAGAAAATGTCAGTTATTTACAAAACTTCCATCAATACAGTTCAAAAACACTTTTTACCCTAAGTTTGGGATAAAATGCTCACAAGATTTTATGTGCAATAAATGACACTTAATTTACGGTTGTGAGCAGTAAAATGACCAAAGTACCCTATGATAGATATTAAAAAAACTAAACCTTAATTTATATTTAGGCCTCTAGAGACGTTGGGTAGCTATTTTGTTCGTAAATTTAATTAAAAATAAAAATTATAACTTTTCTTCACTAAATAAATATTAATTTTAAATTTTAAATAATAAAAAAAATTATTTATTTTGAGGCAAATGTAACAAATTAAAGGTGATACAAGTGTCATATTGGTAATGGAGAAAACGTGCCTCATGGCTACCTAACCATATTACTATTAGTTGTATTTATTTTACTAGTGAAACACTCGTGCGATGCACGGGATTTTACTTGTAAAATAAGGTCATAATTCAAATTAAATATAGTAAAAATTATTTGTCATTTTGAGAAATCTATACTTAACTGGAAAAAAATAGAAAGAAAATAAATCTACACTGAGCTGAGCTGAAACAGAGAAAGTATATTTGTTTCCTTCTAACTTATACTACAATAATTTCTTACTACTCCCATATTCTAAAAAAAACATACCAAATTTATCTAAAAATAAATTTTGCTGCATGTATCCTTTTCTATGTCATATTGTCAAGCATCATTCCATGGTAATAGACTTAATTAATAGTGAAAATACCAATTAACAACATTCAAACATAACTATCAAAATTTTCCTACTCCCTTTGTCTCAAAATGAATGACCAAGAATTCATCATTCTCGGATATAATACTTTTTTTACATCAATTTTACAAAAATCAAATAGACTTTCAATTGAATGAAATATCGTTTAAAGACAATCAGATAGAACACCCAAAAAAATAACGCACATATAGCCAATGATTTTTATTTAGAGTCACCCCATTTTCTCAGAAGGGTTCCCACATTGCTACATATAAAAAGTTACACAAAACCACATTATCTTAAGAGCTACAAATCGTTATCAAGGACAATGCCCATCCAATAAAACACTGTTCTTCACGTTATATTCTTAGGCTTCACATCTAAATGAGCAATCCCTTTACATGAATGAATGAACTGCAATACCTTGGCTATTGTACACTATAAAGCCCACAATTTTCATAGTTAGAAGTTAAACCAAGCACTACCTCACAATTTAGTAGTAACACATCATGGATAGCCCTTACTTTAAACAAAACTACAGAAGAAACAAACACCTGGGGTAAATATTTGCTTATGCGATATTAGCATACATCTAATATCGTAAATGTCGGATCTTCAATCTACTTTATATTTGTCAAAGGGAGTAACTTTTGGAATCCAACAACACAGTTTTCCCTTATAACAAACTCCCTCCATCCCGAAATGATCTTTCCATTTCTTTTATCGTTAACACAAAGATACTTTGAAGTTTGAATAATAATATTAGGTTAATTAAATTATCCTAATGAAAATTTAAAAAATTGTTATTGTTACACCATTATAATTATAAGTACTATTAATAACATTTTTTAGATGTTCATTCATTCAGATAATTTAATCAACCTAAAATTATTGCCCAAAATATCGTCGCATTAAAGAAAAAAATAGGAAAATCATTTTGGGATTAAAAGAGTACCTCAATTTACAAAGTTCTTATGCAAGAATATTTCTAGGACCAGTAACTTCAGTAAAGTCCTCCGGTTCGTTGACGATGGAAGATGTTTATAGAGAAACAATAATATTTAAATCATAAATAGTTTCATAAACTAACCTCGCATATTGCTTCAATCACCTCTCCCTCTAGACAATTTATGAAGTTGGTTGATAGAGAGACTTTGATCACAAAGTCGTTTGCAGATTCAAAAGTTCATTTTCTAATAGAGTTTCTTCTGATGTAGTCTCTCGCTTTCATACCTGGAAGTATAACATCCTAGTACGTTTTCATGGGCCTGCAGACCTTGTTATTGCAAGGTCATTACAGTGTTGATGATGACATGTATCGTAAAAAGGAAAATTTGAAAAAAAAAAACGATAGAGGATTTTCTGCATACCTAATGAAGCAAAGGGTTGAACTTTCATTAAAGTTTATCACCCTATTTAACACTTTTAAGCAACGAATGATAGAGGATTTTTCCAAACAAATAGCATGCAGTTAAAAATAAAATAATTAATGATCAAGTAATACAGAATGTTATTTTCTAAACAAAGTAGCTAATATTGTTATTAAAAAAAGTTATTAATTTCAATTTTCAAACCTACAAATCTGCTCTACAATTCTAAAGCACAATAAGGAATTGTCAGGTATCACCCTATTTAACACTTTTAAGCAACGAACTTAAGTACGATCTAAGCATAGAAACGCTCATCCACCATTTTTATTGATTTCCAAACTATAATTACGTATTAAAAAAAAAAATTCATCTATTATTAAATTGGAATGATAATTAAAGCCTTAATATTTATAAGTGCCAAGCCAACTACACATTTAAAAAAAGATACTATAAAGAAAATTGACTTCGCCGGTGCCGTTACTTTCACTCTAAATTTCACAAAAACCTGACTCCCCTACACATCCGCCACCAGCTGCCTTCCCCCACCATCTTGCCGCCCATTGCCGCCTTGTCCCCCGCTCACTGACGCGTCTTTGTGTCGCCCGCATCCTCTTCGCCACCTCCGGATCTAGGATATAAGACGTTCATTATTGTTTCTATACCAAATGTTGTTCTAGAGAAAGAAAGTGAAAAAGTGATGGGGAGACATACAAATTCCGTCTTAAATGCTTAACGATGCTGGCACTACTACCTATTCTTCATCCACCGAAGCTTTGAAACTATCGACCAACAGAGAGAATTCACCTCCAAGCTCAAATAATCTTGAATTTGCACACCATGACTCCATTGAAGATACTCTCCTACCTATTGGCTTTCGCAATCAACCTGTTTCGAGAAGAAGAAAAAATAGAGAATTAGATACATTTTTTAAACTGTAATTTGGTGTTTTACAATATTTATTTTGATTTATGTGTGTGTGCGTTTCATTTTGTGTGTTACTGTTTGTGTGTGGTGTGTGTTTTGACAATGAAGAAGAGGGTTTAAAGAGAGTATGAAGGGAAGGGAAGCAATAAAAAAAAATAAAAAATTCAAATCTTTTCGTGTAATGGGTGCCTTTCATATGCTCCATTTTTAAATTCAATTTTTGAAATTCAAATTTCATACATTTGTTTACAATGTAGAAACACACTTGGAATATAGAGTATAATGTAGCAAATTTTGTATCCGACATTCTTTTGACACCTGTGAAGTAAAGTGAACACCTGGCAAACAAAAAGGATAAAGCTCCATTTCACCACGAACCCCCCCCCTTGTTTTCTGATGTACGTAATTACAAAAAGTGACATTTTTCTGCTTAGTTTAATAACCTTTTTGCCCCTTTTTTGGTCTAAAATTGCAACTATCTTCCTTTTATATATTTACTAGTAAAAGCCCATATCTCGAGGATACGTTTTTTTTTTTTAATTTAAAAAAAAAAATCATATTTTTAAGGGCAAAATGAAAAAAGGATAACTTAGTAAGGGCAAAATGAGAAATTTAATCATTGATACTGTTCATTCAACTGTTCAACCATGTTGCCATTTTATATTTATAGATATGAATTCTAGTTGAGAATTTTCTTTCGTTCCCATGTTCTCCTCCCCCACTCTCCTCCTAATGCTTTTTCTCAATCTCTACATAATGTGAAACATATCAGAATTGACCTTTCATTCCTCATCAAACTTTTTTTAATATGATTTTCTATTCTTATATCCTCTTTCAGGTCTCTTTATTAAAATAAATATTTATTTTTACAAAAATAATTGTTACTTTTTATAATTATTTTATCTTTAAATAATTATTTACCAATATTTTTACATGTTATAGCAAATATGTTTATAAATTTTCTCAACTAATCACTCATACAATAAAATGCTTTTCAAAATTTTAAATAAAAAATGAACACTTACTTCGAGATGAAAAAAGTTCAAAATTTGTTCCATATACTCTGTTGGTTTAAGAATTTTACATGCTCATTTGGTAAAAGAGAATAATGATTTATTGCATCTTCTAATGCTTATACGAATTTGATTAAAACAATAAATCCGATACGCAATCAAATAAAGAAATACATAAATTGATATTGAATGGAATAAAAGTGACGGACTAGGCCCAGAGAACAAGCCCAGTTATCAAAATATTATTGTCATCCCATCTTTAGTGGGTCAGCCCAATTATTATCAAGCCCAAGGCCCATCAGCGAGATCAGTCGACCTAGCTCATTGTCTGACCTCAGATGGTCCCGACCTAGCTTGGTCCAACATTACGATCCATATCTTATACGGAAATTATTCGACCCTATTCATCAGTCAGGTCGACCTAGATCCAGCAGGCGACCTTGATCTATCAAAGAACATATCGACCTATAGAGTCCAGGCGTATATACAATTCTTTCCATAACAGACTCCCTACAAATCAGGAGTTATATATGGATACGATCTCTCATACGAATCTGATCCATGATTCAAGGGATTCAATACAATCCTATTACAATTATATCTCTCATCAACAAGTATAAATACTTCACAATATTAACCGTTCCAAGGTAATTGCTATTTGATATTTTGAATACATTGTTCATTATTATCTTATACGCTCTCATATACAGCATACTTACTCTCACGCCCGAGGGTCTTCATCGGAGACCATTCCGTCTAGTCGTGGGTTCTGTTTTCAGGTCAAAAGCCAGGAGATCTATCTTGCTGATTGGACGGAGATTGATCCAGCACGATTCCTGCAGCATCAGTTTGGTTCCATTGCAGAGAATCGTTGCTTTTTGACCTCGAAATTTTTCTCAACCCATCATAATGACTTCTGACGGTCATGTTTCAGCGCCTCGGATGAGCCCAACGAAGGAAACGCCGGCGGTAACACGGACGTCGGTGCTGGAAATCGCAATGTTAACATGCATCCTCCTCCGCTGCGTCAGGCCAGGAGGGCGACACGTTCGAACAACGTTGCTGATGGCAGAGGTTTGTCAGATGGCAGAAGGGAGAAAAGACCTGTGGTCGAACAAGGAGCACAGCCGCCTCCAAAACGTCAACTGGTAGGTCGAACTGTTGCAGGCGATCTGGCAGGTCCCTCAACCAATCACCCCAGTAGGAAGGAGATGCTATTGGAGCGGGCTAGAATTTTGGCGGAATTGCTGGATATGCCAGACTCGCCTGATCAGAATGATAGGAGTTCAGAAAGAGCTGCTCCCTCCCAAGTCTCTCACAGGCAGCCTAGCGGGAGTGCTAGGCAGAACGGGAGTGACAGGAAGAATGGTGAGCAGCATATCATACCACACATTCGCATTCACATACCGGTTCCACCTGACGACTTGCGAAATCATCTCAATACAAATAGGGAACAGGAGGCAGAGTCCAATTTGGGGCGACAAAGGGAGGTCGAAAGAAATATACGTTGGTCTCTGTAGCGATGCGCGGATTTTCTTTACCCTTTTTATTTACATCTTTTGAGTCGCCACCTATATTATTCGTTTGGAAAACATAGAAAAACCATTTTGAAAGAGATTTTGGGTTCGGGGCTTAGGTTATGGAATGGGAAGGTCAAGGAGCACCCATTCCACCCAATCCGAAGATCGGTCTTGCTAAAGAAAAGAGAGATTTTTAAAAAGAAGATTTCAAATAAAAAGAATAAAATAAAGATCCATTTAACGGGGTTAAACGGAATGTAGGATCGATTGCTTCGAGACCATCCCAATGATTTAGGGAGGCTCTAGGCCGATCCTAGATTTTATGTATTTATACCACTCTAACAATCAATTAGAAAGGAAAATAGAGGTTACCTTGCGTGAGGTGATTCGGGCAGAGTTTCGACTCAAGTTTAGAGTCGAATCTTGACACGGACAGAGCTTCGCCTCAGTCCTTGACTCGGATCTTGATGTTTCACTAGTAAAGATTTGAGCTTAGATAGCGCTTTTTTTTTAGCTTAGATAGCGCTATGCAAGTTAGCATAGCGCTTGTATAAGCGCTATCTAAGCTCCCAAACTTAGATAGCGCTTTTAAAAAGCGCTATCTAAGCACTTTTTTTATTTTAAAAAATTATCTTAGGTAGCGTTTTTTAAATGCTATATAAGCAATTTTTTTTTATAAAAATCAAGCTTAGATTACGCTTAAAAAACGCTATCTAAGGCTATTTTTCATTTTTTATTTTGTATTTTATTTTTATATTTTTTCCCTGTTGCACCATTTCAAATTATATGAATTATAATCAAGAAATCAAATAAATAAAAATTAATATGAACTAAAAACATTTCATTCAACAATAACAATCAACCATTCATTTATTACACCAATAATAATTCTTACTGTCATCCACAAGAGTTACTAACTAACTAGTCTTAACACCCGTCGCACGAAATGAAACTTAGATAAAAAATTTAAACAAACCAAAGAATCTCACAGTCTAATTAATGGGCATCAAGAATGAAGAACTGCCAAAGATTAGCAATTCCAATACTTGGTGTCTGCCAAAGATTAGCAATTCCAATACTTGGTGTCTGATACTGTTGAGTCATTCCAATTTTAACATATCCACCGGTCAGCTTAGCCTCTCTTAACATGCTTGAAAATAATCAAGACACAGTTCTTCCATAGCAAACATAAGCAAGATAGAGATTCTTTGCCCACTTCTCTTGTACATTTAAACCCAAAAGCAATGTCAATAATCCCTACCTTAAACTAAGACCTACACACACAAGCTAATGTCTTCTTTTCCAATTGCCCATCCCCCTAAGTTTGGATAAGTCACTGCCCCTTTTGTTAATTTTATGCAAAATCCAAAATATATTGAAGATTGTGGAGTAAATCTTTTGCGAACATAAAATTGACAAAAGGGAGAAAATGAGACGAAACCAAACCTCGGGGGGCAGTGAGACTTATCAAAACCTCAGTGTGGGCAATGAATTAAACCAATATTACACAAATTTATACGTGTTAACTTAAAACATGAAAATCACAATGTTGTAACGATTGGGTGCCATTTTTCCGAATGATTGGTATTTTTCTTTTCTTTGAAAATCAATCGAAAAAATACGGAGTCGCCACGCCATTTTTATTTTAAGGGACAAAAATTTGAAAAATGCCCGAAATTAGAGATTTGGGTTCGGAGGTCACGATACACGCCGGGAAGAACGTTAGTATTCACCCGGAATGCCTCGTAAAACGAGTCTTCCAAGCTTAAAAACCATTTGTGTATGTGTGTGTGTGGGTTCCTTTGGCCAAAATAAGTTGAAACTGAGAAAACTAAAAATTGGGAACTCTTTATTAGACTTTAAACAAGTCCAATGATTTTTGGTATGATTTTTGGGTTGAGTTTTGGTACTCAAAAGATTTTTTGAAGTTGAAAACCAATTCTGTCAGAATGAAAAAGGCAGTGGACACTTGATTTTAAAATGGGTTTAAGGGCTTTGAAACTTCAAAATCTGGGGAAAGTCAGAGAATGAAAGTTGTTCAAAACACCTTAAATAAGGATTCTGTAAAAGAACTTTCCCATTTGGAGATGATTTGGTGGACCAAAATCTTCTGGAAATATCAGATATGAAATCTGGATTTCCAGAGACTGAGGAACTGACCTTTAAATGATAATTTGAAAAATGGAGTTTTACTCACGCAAAAAAATAAAGTAAAAATATGTCTGGAAAGATATGGATGTTGGTTACAAAAATTGTTTTGTAGTCAACACCAAATTCCAAGTTTCTGTATGTCCAAAAAATTAGACCATGGACAGAGGTCTTAGAGAAAGGCTACTGGACAGCAACTTCCTCATGAAGAAAAAACATGATTTTAAAAGGGTTTTGGCATCCATGCTTGTCCCCATTTCCTTAGACTTTGATTAGTAGTCACTAGACATTTTAGTGGTGATCTACTATATCAAGCCATCCTTAGGGCATCTCCAACACTGCGCCAAATCCTTGCGCCAACGCCAAATTGACGGAAAATGGAGCTCCAACAACGACGCCATCTTCCACGCCATTTTAGCGTTGCCCCTTTCTTGCGCCAAATTTGGCGCACCAAAATTGTTTGCGCCATCCCAATTTTCTTTCTTTTTTTTTTTTTTTTTTAATTACCCACGAAATCTGGAATTAGAAGGGGAAGGGGAAGGGGAAGGGGAAGGAGATTACCTTGATTTTGGTGGTGGCGGTGGCGGTGGCGTTGGCTATGGCGGCGGTGGAGAAGCAATGGATTCGCCATCTCTTTCTCTATTTTTCTCTGTTTCTCTCTCTTGCCGTGGATAATCGATGAGGAAAGAAGTGGTGTTTATCATTTATATTTTAGAATTTGTATCATTAATTTTTTAAATAAAATTACAAAATTTTGAAAATATGTTAAAATATTGAAAATGAAATAAAAAACAAGAATTAATTGCATAAACTCACTTGAAATACAAATTTAAAATAAAAATACATTCAAAGTGAAAATACAAATTTAAACTACAAGCATATACTGAAAAGATTCTTATTTGGTGCGAAATTTGGAGTAAGCTGTTGGAGATGGTGTGAGATATTTGGTGCTGAAATTGCACCATTTTGATGTTTTGAAGTAAAATTTGGAGTAAACTGTTGGAGATGGTCTTAGGGTACATTAGGACTTAAGCATTTCATTTGCTTGGGAAGGAGAATTTTATCCTTTGAAATCAAGATTTGATGTATGAAAATGATTTTTAGGGTTTTGAAAATGTGTTTGCAAGTAAGTAAAGACACTTTGAAAAGAATGTTGATCCTTGTAGAGGATCATCCATGGAGATGAACTTCCATGGTGATCCTCTTGGATCTAAGGCAAGAAATGAACAAATTACATCTTCAAAGTTTGAGATGCATGCATGTATGAAAGAGATTTAGGGTTGGGAGAAGGAGGTTATACCTATCTTCTTTTGATTTTTGAGTTTTAGGCTTGAATGTAAGAGTGTTTGAGGCTTTGAATTTGAGAGTGATTAGTGAGTGAGATTTGGGAAAATAGTCAAGAGAAAAGGTGACAATTCTAGGGAATTCTCACTGTTTTCTCAAGTATTTTCGCCAAGGTGCTGTTGTGAATTGTGTTCTCTCTTTTTCTGAGACTGAAGGGCTTAATTTATAGGCCTCTGGAAATGCCCTTTTCATCCGCGCGGATCATAGTGGAAGCGTGCACTGTTCATTAATTGCAGCTGCAGGCTTTGGACACAAGGAATATCTTTTGAAAATTCAAACTGGTTGCTGTTTTTCAGCTTACCAGATTCGGATTTTTCCAATTTCTTTTCTTTTTGAGATTCCTTTCCATGCTTAACTCTAAATGGCAATCCCTAATCTACCCTTACTTTGTTAGAAAGGTTAGGAAACGTTAGGAATGTTAGGAATGTTAAGATTTTCGTTAATTTTCTAACGAAAATGCTAACAACTCAAATTGGAGCACTTACAGTAGCCCCTCGGCGATGGCGCTTTCGAAGGAAGCGGGGTCGTCGATAAGAGTAAGGCTCCATATTTGATAGGATGATCAAGTGATCGAGTGGCTGAACCTAGCGATAGGCTACCTATGTATCCCGAATGAGAATCAAGCCGGCCGTAGTTCGGGTCTTTGACCCTGGAGTGACTGTTTTAGGATGTCAACCTGGCGAGCGAGTTCTGCAGTCGGTTGCTGAAAGAAACTCTGCTGGGGTTAAGAGATGACCATTTTGGTCTGATGGTTAAAGTTGTATATCCACTATGCTGGGGATAGGAATGACCGTTTCGGTCTGATGGCTGAACCTAATGATAGGCTTCCTACGTATCCTTAAAAGGAATCAAGCCAGTCGTAGTTCGGGTCTTTGACCCTGGAATGACTATTTTGAGGCATCAACCTGGTAATGATGGCATTTTAGGTGCCTCAAACCTTGAAGATGATGGCGTTTTAGGTGCCTCGGACCTTGATGATGGCGTTTTAGGTGCCTCAAACCTTGGCAATGATGGCTTTTCAGGTGCCTCGGACCTTGATGATGATGGCTTTTTAGGTGCCTCGGACCTCGATTTGAAATGTTTTCCCTTAATGGTTTGGGATGGATCGTCCTTCGGTGGACTTCGTCTGCTGCCGAAGGAGAGGGTGACCGTTTTGGTCGGGTGGCTGGACCTATGGTAGGCTACCTACGTATCCTTAAGAGGAATCAAGCCAATCGTAGTTCGAAACGCTGCTGGGGGGTTTCGTTGGAGAAAAATCGGGCTTACGTTTTACGTCCGTTGATGATAATGAGGCAAGAAACGGGATTCCGTTGACTTCTCTAGGGATTTTGTTAGCTTTTGCTGGAGAGATCGGGCTTACGTTTGACTGCCGTTGATGATTTTGATGAAAGAAACGGGATTCCGTTATCTTTCTCGGAGAAATCGGACATACGTTTGACTGCCGTTGATAATTTTGATGAAAGAAACGGGATTCCGTTATCTTTCTCGGGGAAATCGGACTTACGTTTGACTGCCGTTGATAATTTTGATGAAAGAAACGGGATTCCGTTATCTTTCTCGGGGAAATCGGACTTACGTTTGACTGCCGTTGATGATTTTGATGAAAGAAACGGGATTTCGTTATCTTTCTCGGGGAAATCGGACTTACGTTTGACTGCCGGGGAAGATTTTGATGAAAGAAATGGGATTTCGTTATCTTTCTCGGGGAAATCGGACTTACGTTGACTGCCGTTGATGATTTTGATGAAAGAAACGGGATTCCGTTATCTTTCTCGGGGAAATCGGACTTACGTTTGACTGTCATTGATGATTTTGATGAAAGAAACGGGATTCCGTTATCTTTCTCGGGGAAATCGGACTTACGTTTGACTGCCGTTGATGATTTTGATGAAAGAAACGGGATTCCGTTATCTTCCTCGAAGAAATCGGACTTTACGTTTGACTGCCGTTGATAATTTTGATGAAAGAAATGGGATTCCGTTATCTTTCTCGGAGAAATCGGACTTACGTTTTACTGTCGTTTGATGATTTTGATGAAAGAAACGGGATTCCGTTATCTTTCTCGGAGAAATTGGACTTATGTTTTACTGTCGTTTGATGATTTTGATGAAAGAAACGGTATTCCGTTATCTTTCTCGGAGAAATCGGACTTATGTTTTACTGCCGTTTGATGATTTTGATGAAAGAAACGGGATTCCGTTATCTTTCTCGGAGAAATCGGACATATGTTTGACTGCCGTTGATGATTTTGATGAAAGAAACGGGATTCCGTTATCTTTCTCGGGGAAATCTGACTTACGTTTGACTGTCGTTGATGATTTTGATGAAAGAAACGGGATTTCGTTATCTTTCTCGGGGAAATCAGACTTACGTTTGACTGCCGTTGATGATTTTGATGAAAGAGATGGGATTCCGTTATCTTTCTCGGAGTGACGATTTTGATGAAAGAAACGGGATTCCATTATCTTTCTCGGAGAAATCAGACTTATGTTTGACTGCCGTTTGATGATTTTGATGAAATAAACAGGATTTCGTTATCTTTCTCAGAGAAATCGGACTTACGTTTTACTGCCGTTTGATGATTTTGATGAAAGAAACGGGATTCCGTTATCTTTCTCGGAGAAATCGGACTTACGTTTGACTGCCGTTGATGATTTTGATGAAAGAAACGGGATTCCGTTATCTTTCTCGGAGAAATCAGACTTACGTTTTACTGCCGTTTGATGATTTTGATGAAAGAAACGGGATTCCGTTATCTTTCTCAGAGAAATCGGACTTACGTTTTACTGCCGTTGATAATTTTGATGAAAGAAACGGGATTCCGTTATCTTTTTCGGAGAAATCGGACTTACGTTTTACTGCCGCTGATGATTTTGATGAAAGAGACGGGATTTCGTTATCTTTCTCGGAGAAATCGGACTTACGTTTGACTGCCGTTGATGATTTTGATGAAAGAAACGGGATTCCGTTATCTTTCTCGGAGAAATCGGACTTACGTTTGACTGCCATTGATGATTTTGAAAAAGGGGGTTAACTTTGGTTAACTTTGGTTAACTCTGTTAAGTTGAGGACTAAACTGCAGAGTCCTGAAATTTTAAAGGGCAAAATGGTCTTTTTGACCCTTCCATCTCATCCGCACGGGCCAGAATGGAAGTCAGATTGGTTTTAAAAGAGGGCCGCCGCCCTTTTGGTTCCTTCTTCCCAATTTTCAGTTCCACGAGAGAGACGAGAGAGAATAGTGCAAAACCGCCATTGTTGGCCTAAAAAGCTTCGAAATCTTCCGATTTTCTTCGATTTTCGAGCAATGGAACACGCGGGAGTAGCTATTCAAGGCCAAGGACGTGGCCCGGTAGCGGAGAGGCGATTGGAGCTTGTTCGAATGAGGAGGCATTACACACTTTCGCAATCGATTGCGGAGGAGCCGTACCCCGATGCGTGGCAACATTGGGCTTCTGATCCGAGTCTCCGTACGGTATACTTCGAATCTCTCCATTCCCTTTGTCGATTTTTTCATTTGAAATTGATTTTTTTTTGTGATTTTTACTTTTTTTTTTTAATCCGAAAATTGATGTTCTTGGGCTTGAAACTTGATTTTTGATGCTTTGCATGTTGTAATGAGTATGTGGGTAATCAAAATGTGCATTTTGTTTGGAAAAAAGAATGGCATTTTGCCATTTTTTTTTAATGTCCGAAAATTGCAATGAAAATTCGAAAATTATGTTCTTAGCTTTGAACCTTGATTTTGATGATTTGCATATTGTACTGAGTTTATGGGTAACCCAAAATGTGCACTTTGTTTGGGCATTTTGCCATTTTGAAATATGAGATGGAAATTTGCCCGAATCCAGGACGGACTTTTTGTTGCATGTAGAATTCTTGTGATGTGAATGATATGAATGATATGAATGCATTTTTTTTTTGTGGGACAGATTTTTCGTTCCTTTGATTGGATGAATGAATTGTAGAGAATTGCTTATGCATGCTATTTCATGAAAAATGGGACGGAGTTTTTACTTCCGTTGACTCAATGTTATTGACATTTTTTTTATATGCATGATGAATGATGGTTGTTGAAAATCTTTTCTTTTGTGTAAGAAAAATGGGGCTGAGTTCATTGTGTGCCGTTATGCTGCCCGATTTTCTTCAAAATTTTATGATCCATGTGTATGCTCTCTTTTTTTTTGATGCAAATGCAATTTTTTTTGACACATTTTTTTAATTGCAGGGTGGAGATCGTTTTGTGACGCAGCAGCTGAATAAGCTGAAGACTCGAGGGTCAGTGGAGGCCGTGGTTGACCTGTGGGACCGGCTTCCAGTCTTGGGCCGAGGAGCTTTGTTGAGTCTGAGACAGATCGTTATTGGGACTGGATTGTACGAGTTTATCGAGTGCCTGAGGGGATTGGTTAAGTTCTCCAAGAGCAAGGGCCTGATCTTTGCTTTGGCACAACACTGGTGGGACGCGACCCACACATTTCATTTCTTCTGGGGGGAGGCCACAGTCACACCTTCCGACTACGCAGCGATCACGGGCCTGTCCTTTAAAGGACGGAGCATTGAGTGGAGAGACGGCTACAGTGACCGGGACCTGCAGGATCTTCTGGGCTTTACCCCCGTTCCCAAAAAGGGGATGGATATGGAGTATGCCGCGTGGTCCATGGGAAGATCGTGGAGAGCATCGAGAATTACGAGGCTGGTGATGAGAGAGTGGCTGCGGTGCAGATTGCTAGGGCCTTTTTATGGTTTGCTTTTTCGAGCACACTTTTTGGACATGTCGAGGGGACGGCGATGTTTGCTTTGCTGAGGACGTTGGAGGATGTGGAGATGGCTGGGGAGGTGTCTTGGGGAGAGGCGGGGCTGGCAGAGCTATATTTCGCTCTGGATCGATATAGCCGGAAGGCTGTCAGCTCCCTGACGTGCTTCGAGTTTCCTCTGGAGGTATAAGCTTTTGCTTTTTCTTTTCCTTAAGCACGTACTGTTCTTTTCGCACTTGATTGATGAGATCTTTCTCTTTCGCAGGTATGGGCTCTGGAGTTTTTTCATGTCACGATGTGGTGACAGCCGGCGGAGCACATCGGGGCGTATCCGGCCATGCTCTCCTGAAGCAAGCATGCTCGGGAGAAGATAGGTTCAAAGGGGCGCACGACCCTTAAGTACAGGGAGTGCCTGCCTTTGACGAGGGCTGAGACAGAGGATAGGATGGTGTTCTACCCCTGGGGCCGCTTCGACGTGGAACAGCTGAAGGGTGCAGAGAGATGGACCGTGCAGCGGAGGATTTTGAGGGGCTTGACCTGCGATGTATATTATCTGGGGGAGAGAGTGACGCGCCAGCATGGCGAGGGTGCGCCTTTGATGGCACCAGTAGAGCCTCCTGCCGACATGATGCATTCGAGTGAGAGATCGGAGACCTGGGGCGACTATCGAGGTGGCCAGCACTTCTCGACGTTCGTGGCGATTGAGGAATATTCGCGGTTTATCTTGAGGAGGCTGAGGATGCCCCAGGTTCTTGAGAGAGAGGGGTTAGGGATTGTGCGATACCCCCGGACGGACTTCTCATATGTCCAGGATGGGGTTAGATTGAGGGTGCAGATCCCTCAACCTGAGCGGGTCCCACGAGCTTTCCGGCCTCGTCCGGATATGAAGGTACGGGTTTCTCTTTCTTCTCTTTTTTTGTCTTTTCCTTTTTTCGCATCAATTATTTCTGACGCTTTTGTTCCCGTGCAGTTCCCGGCTGTGGTGGTGGAGAAGCTGACGAAGCAGGTGATTGGGGCCAAGAGGTTCATCAGGAGGATGGTCGCTTGTGGGGCTCCTCAGGCCAGAGCGAGGCGGGCACAGCCGGCACCTGTGGAGCGGGAGACTTCCCCTATTCCTTCGGAGCATTCGACCGAGACTCCTCTCTCTCCTCTCATAGATCCCGGCATGGAGCTGCCTCCGGACCATGTCATTCTCGGAGATTTGCACGGGCAGGGGCACGTTTGGCATCATGGTGGCTCTTCTTCGCATGTCCAGGAATCCGATGCGTTTACATTCGGATACGACTTCTTCGCGGATCTTGGCTTGCCTTATCGCGGCGTTCCGGTTGATCCAGGCGAGCCTCTCTCTGGAGACGAGGACGACTCTGAGCCTTAGACATTCATGGCTACTGAGGAGGCGGGCCCGAGCCGCAAGAGGGATCGGGGGAAAGGGCCGGCCTCTGAGGATTCTGACTGACTATCTTTGATTGATTTCTAAGATTGTACCTATTTAGACAGATACACTTTATTTTCATGCACACATTTTTTTTTGTTGTTGTTTTTTTTTTGGAATGTAATAATCTACTCTTTTTTGTTTTTTTTTATGAATGCAATGTTGCATGAGTCCAGGTTTCTTGGCTTGGGTGCGAATGTATGGTGTGTGAACTGTTTGGGCAGGCTTTGCACAGATTTCGAGCGGCCGGGATGAAATATTCCTCCGTGGTGCAGCAGTTTGAACTGCTGCAGATTTTTTTCTGGTGGTAGCACTTATGTCCGCGCGGATGGGACAGGAATCTGACACTGTCCTTTAATTTTGCTTCAGATCTGGTTTTCCTTTATTTCAAATTCAAACACCTTCTTCAACCACCAGTTCAAACAGCCATTTTCGGGGAGAAGGAGAGAAAAACCATGGAGAGAATTGTGAGCATGCAAAATCCACCCAAATTATCCCAAGCTTCTCAAATGTCATTCTTCACCAAGTTTAAGGAGTGGTGCCGGGAGATTATGCATGAGAGGAGGCCATTCTTTGAAGAAAGGTACAAGATACGATGCTTGTGGTCTCTTAAGGAATTGATTCCGGATTATGATCTTTTGAGAGCTTCTTCCTCATTTTGGGACACTAGAAGGTATGTTTTTTGCTTCTCATAAAATAAAATGGTCCCGACTGTTGAAGAATTTCGGGCTTTGCTTGGTGGTCCCGAGGTGGAGGAGATTGCGATTCCTTTACCCGGAGGAGCCTCGTTCGTTGATAGGTTGTGCAACCTTCTTCATCTTTCCCCGGGGAAAGCACAAGGTATGCTCCGTGGTCCCGATCACTTTGACATTTCTGGTCTTCCTGATAGATTTAGGGGCTTAGGCTTGGTGGATGATGCCTATTGGGATGCTTTTGCACTTTGCATGTTTGGTACCTTGTTCATGGTTTATTCCTTTGGAATTTGTCATTGGGCTCTGCTGGATGTAGTGGTTTACTGTCGTTTGGGCAGAGATGTTGTACCTTTGATCCTGGGGGAGACTTTTCATGCTCTTGACAGGTTAGCTACCGGGAGGCGGTACATGCACTGGGGCAGCCCGTTTCTCTTGACCTTGTGGCTGATGGAGCGCCTGGGGGTTCTTCGCAAGACTTCGGATATGATCAAGCCTTGGACATTTGCCAGGAGAGGGGTTACTGTAGATTTTGATGATCAGGGCTCGTGGGAGCGTTGGATGGCTGGTCGCCAGACTGAAGATATCAGATGGTTAGTGCCTCATTGGCGGGTGGAGACTCGGAGATTACTTCAGGATGGATCTCCCGTGGTTATGCTTCCGGGGCTTTCTCAGTCCAGCTTTTACATTCCGGCTGCAGTTACGAGGCAGTTTGGCTTGGAGCAGGTTCCTTTGGAGGACTTTGATGATATAGCCACTAGGGTGGTGGCTTCTGCTTCTATGGATGATCCTTCGGTGTTCCCATTCCTTTCCCGAGTATGGAGGTATGACGTCTTTCCTCCTCGGGTTATCCTCAGGCGTCCGAGACCTGTGTTTCTGACCACTTGGTACTTGGATTGGTACGAGAGGCATTTGGGGGAGACTCAGATGGCTATTTTGAGACGGCGTGAGGCCATTGTGGGTGCGGAGGACCTGACAGTTTCGGAAAGGAGAAGGGCCGAGGCGAGGGCCAACCCTTATGACAGGAGCGGAGATGTTGTGACCGACTATGAGGCTTATGTCAAGAGACAGGAGAGGAGGACTCCTATGTTATCAGCTCGGCTACAGGAGATGAGAGATGACGCTAGGGCTACTAGGGCCCTGACAGAGGCTGGTTTGATAGATCATGTTCCTACACCAGAGCTTGGTAGGAGGAAGACCGACATTTTTCCTGTTCAGAGGAAGAAGACCCGAAGGGGGAAGAAGAGAGGGGATGCCAGTACGAGCGGCTTGGAGTGACCTGGAGGTTTCCTGAGTATCCCTTTCTTGTCGTAGCAGACACATTAGTTAAATTAGGTATCTTAGTTTCTTTTAGCAGGTTGCCAGTTGTAGGGATGAACCGAGCTTAGACTCATCAAAAAGCTTTTAACTGTAATGAATATGTGAATTGTTTTAGAGTTTTTCAAGACGCTTTCATGGTCTGATCAGTGTATTGATGTCAAAGTATGACTTTTATTTGTGTTTTAGACCGAACCGTTTCCGGCTGCCTACGTTCCCTTCGAACAAAAGGGCTCAGGTCTTTGTAGTTCGACCCGGTTAAATTTTTTGTTTTTTTTTGGTGCAACCCTGTTTTTTACCTAGGCCACCCTTTTCGGGTTTTCAACCTATTTGGGTATTACTCTTTTAGCACTCCTTTTTTTTTTGATATATTTTTTTTTTGACTCAGTGTTCTACGCGTAGTATCTGCGCAGCTTGTCATCATTCACTGGGTGTACAAAAGGATTTCCGTCGAGGTCTGCGAGTTGCATGGCCCCTCCGGAGAAGATCTTCTGGACGACATATGGCCCGACCCAGACGGGCTCCCATTTGCCAAGCTGGTTGATACGGACTGGGGGCTTCTCTTTCAAAACGAGATCACCTTCTCGGATTTCCCGATGCTTTACTTTCTTGTCGAAGGCTCTGGCCATTCTCCCTTGGTAAGCTCGGATATGTTCCATGGCCTTCAATCGGCGTTCATCTAGCAGGGCCAACTCATCATGGCGACTCTGGAGCCATTCGACCTCATTGATCTGGCTTTCCAACAGCACACGTAGTGAAGGGATTTCTAGCTCAATTGGGAGTACGGCTTCCATTCCGTAGGTGAGAGCAAATGGTGTTTCCCCGGTTGCCGTTCTGATGGATGTTCTGTAGCCCAGAGTGCCAGGTGTAGCTTCTCGGGCCAATCTCGACCTCGGACAGCCATTTTCCGAATGATGTTTTCCAGAGTCTTGTTTGCTGCCTCAACGGCTCCGTTGGTTTGGGGCCTGTAGGGAGATGACTTGTGACGGGTTATTCTGAACTCCGCTAGCAGCCTGTCGCATTCCCCTTCGAAGTGGGATCCATTATGTGAGATGATTTCGGCCGGCAACTCGTATCTGCATATGATGTTCTCTTTGATGAAGAGGGCTACTTTCTTTGAATTGAGGATTTTGTAGGACTTGGCTTCAACCCATTTGGTGAAATAGTCCACTGCTACCAGGACGAATTCGTGGCCGTTGCTGCCTGGTGGTGTGATTTTGCCTATGACATCAATTCCCCAAGTGACGAAAGGCCAAGGGGTTGTCATGCAGTATAACTCGTGAGGAGGCAAATGATTGAGATTTGAGTATTGGCATTTGTCGCAGCTTTTGACGAGGCTGGATGCGATCGGTTTCCATGGAGATCCAAAAGTATCCCATTCTTAGTATGATTTGCATTAGAGCCCGAGCATTCATATGGAGGCCACAAGTACCACCATGTACTTCTTTCATGAGTCTGGTAGCCTCTTGTTTGCCGATACATCGCAGGAGGGGGCCTTGATACCGCTTCTTGTACAACATATTTCCCAAAAGAACATAATGGGAGGCGAGTCGCTTCGAGTGAGAGGCTTTTGCTTTGATTCCTTCTTTATATTCCCCATCTTCATTTTTGAAGGAAGCTTCGCCATTCTTCGGTGCTTGATAGATGCAGGTGTACCGGGGATCATTTGGCCGGTTCGGCCTCCGCTTCGATTTCAAAGCAATAAGCGGGGCTTTCTCTTCTCCCGACTCTGAATGGTTTGACAGACTTTCCTTCGGGTATTTCAACGAGGGAGGCTAGTGTTGCCAGAGCATCTGCGAATCTGTTGCGATCTCTGGGCAAGTAATGGAAGTTGATTTCCTTGAATTGAGTTACTAGCTCTTCCATGTAAGTGTGATATTTCTACAGACCCGGGTCCACGGTCTTCCATTTGTTAGAGACCTGGTTGATGATGAGGGCAGAATCACCGTACACTTCTAACTCTTTGTTATTTCTTTCAAGGGCAGCTTCCAACCCGGCTATACAAGCCTCGTATTCAGCAGCATTGTTGGAGACCTCGAAGTTCAATCTTACTGCTATGGGGGTGTGCTCGTCAGTAGGATCAACCAGAAGCATTCCTATTCCATTCCCCCTTTTGTTTGACGCCCCGTCGAAGAAGAGTTGCCAGCGATTTTCTCCTTCTAGAGCAAAGATTCCATCATCAGGAAATTGAGGTTCAGGTCCTCGGGACACATCACTTGGGAAGTCGGCCAACTGCTCTGCCATTACCCGCCCTTTCACGGATTTTCTTGATACATAAGTGATGTCATATTCAGCCAAAAAGAACGACCATTTTGCCAACCTCATGGAGATGGAAGGCTTGTCGAACAGATATTTGATGGGGTCTATCTTTGAGACGAGATGTATCGGGTGAGATTGCATGTAGTGTTTCAGCTTTCCCACTACCCAGACCAGGCCTGCGCAAGTCTTCTCACAAGCAGAGTAATTGAGTTCGCTCCCTTGAAGCTTTCTGCTCACGAAATAGATGGCATTTTCGACCTTGGAATCTTTCTTTTCTTTAGCTAACATAGCCCCAATTGCTGTGTCCGTGACAGTTAGATATAGCAACAGTGGCTTTTGCTGATGTGGCGGGCAAAGGATCGGGGGATTCACAAGGTATGCCTTGATCTGTTCAAAAGCGAGGCGGCATTACGGAGTCCATTACGTGTATGCATTTTTCTTCGTCAACTTGAAGATCGGCTCGCGAGATCGAGGTCGGTGATTTACAAAGCGGCATATGTATTGCGATCTTCCCATAAAGGATTTTACTTGTCGGTGTCAGGGTGGCTTCATTTCAACTATGGCCTTGATTTTCTGGGGGTCTACTTCAATTCCCCGTTACGTCACCATATATCCTAGCACCTTGCCTCGTCTTACACCGAAGGTGCATTTAGGCTGGATTCGAGTCTCATGCTTTGTGGTCTCGGAGCGGCCGAAGAATTTTCTCGATCAAGCAAAGTCTTTGGCCATCAGAGGCCTTGGAGTGTATTATCATGTCGTCCACATAGAGCCTCAATTT
This sequence comes from Adenophora triphylla var. japonica, assembly GCA_022495995.1. Lineage (NCBI taxonomy): Eukaryota > Viridiplantae > Streptophyta > Magnoliopsida > Asterales > Campanulaceae > Adenophora > Adenophora triphylla. The sequence continues at coordinate 8,740 of JAFEMH010006892.1, read as the reverse complement.
CTTTGCGGATCATATCGTGGAACAAGGGGGCATGTGTTGCCCTCGGTATGTAGCCCCAACATTCTTTAGTCCGAACGGCATGATCGTGTAGCGATACGTACCCCAAGGGGTTGTGAAGGCTGTCTTGGCTTGATCTTCTTACGCCATTTTGATTTGGTTGTAGGCAAAGCCGTCGACGAAGGATTTAACTTTATGGTTGGCCGTGGAATCTACGAGAATGACGATGTTTGGCGGGGAAATCATTTTGGACTAGCTTTGTTCAAGTCTACGAAATCTACGCGGCATCGGATCTTTCCGTTGGCCTTGGTTACCGTTACTATGTTGGAACGCCATGTAGGATATTCAATGACCACGATGAACCACCTTTCTGAGCATCTTTTCTATCTCTTCCTTCACTTGTAGGGACCATTCGGGCTTAATTCTTCTTAGTTTTGTTTCCCTTTGGCTTGACTTAAGGTCGAGCGGTATTTGGTGTTCAACTATGGAAGGATCGAGGCCTGGCATATCTTTATAGGACCATGCGAATACATCCACGAATTCTCTTAGAAGCTCAATCAGAGCGTCCCTTTCAGTCCCTTCGAAGAAACTACCAATCTGCGTCTCTTTAGGCTCTTCCGCAGTTCCCAGATTCACACTTGTCAAAATCTCTTCGGCAGCTTGGGCTCGATTTTCCTCATGACTCGGGGATTATCTTGTTTCGGTTCTCCTTCCTCAATCATTGCTATCATCTCTTCGTCTGAACCAGAATCAATCGGGTCCGACACCTGAAAACTGAGCATATGAATGTAGGGATCTTCTTGTGGATCTGCCGCATCCTCAATTCTGGAGAATTCTAACTCGTCACAGTCTGACCGTTCAATCCAGGTGTAAGGACGTATTGCGTCTTGGTGTGCTGCTGGAAAAATCTCATGCCCCATGCTCGAGCGGAAAGGCTTAGCGGGTAGTTCTTCGAGGAGGACGTCCCATACGATGTTCATACATTCGAGTTGAGTTTGTCGGTTCTTGTCGACTTTTATCATGAAGATCTCTTCGGTTGGCAAGGCCAGAGAATAGGTTTGGAGAATGCTGACAAATCTCTGATTGGAGACTGGGGGTTTGTGTGCTCGTATCATGGCGGTATTCAGTGTTTCTTTCCATTCTGCCTCCAAATATTGGAAATGGCAATTGAACTTGATGAATCGAAGCGCAGAGGTACGCTTGAGTTCGTTGACATAGTTGGCATCACTGGATTCTGGGGGATTCTGATGAGACTTGCCCCGATAGTCCCTTGGTCGATTCGGAGGAGGTAGCCCCGGTGTCTGGCTACGGGCATGCTTGGTGACGGTCTCGGCTTCGTTCCCTATGAGGAAACTATCACCCCTAATGACTTCAAGGTCCCCTGCCGGTTAATGAACTTGACGCATTGATGGAGAGTGGAGGCTATGGATTTCATGTGGTGTAACCAAGGGCACCCCAACAGAGAAGTTTGTGAATTCGGAAGGGATGTCCATTACATGGAATTTTGCTGGCACCATTTGGGTTTCGAACCAGAGTTCCAGAGCCACCGTCCCCAAGATGGGACGAGACGTGCCGTCGTAGGCCTTGATTGACCGGGTAGATGGGATCATGTGCCTTTCATTGAGGCGTAGGGCCCGCATCATCTTTGAGGAAGGACGTTAACGGCTGATCCATTGTCCACCAATACCCCAGGAGTGATACGGTGTTGAGGCGAATAGTGATGTACAAGGCTTCATTGTGTTTGGAGACATCTCTTGGCAAATCTTCGTCGCGAAGGTGATCATGCTACCATATAGTCGGGGATCATAGATTTGGTCCTTGTCTAGAGAAAGAGAGTTATCAAGCCGGTCACTTCGTGCCTTTTTCTTACGAAGTAGAACCTTTCTTTGAATCCACAGGTTATGTTGAAGCCGTTTGTGGCGGTTTCCGTCCCGATCGGCATATTGATTGAGTGCGAGCGCCAAGCGGCGTTGGTCTTTCTTTGTCGGTATGCGCTCGGGAGGCTGGACAAACTGAATCTTGGCCCGACCCAGCGGGGTTAGTCTTCGATTGGCAGATAAAATTACCCGGATCTGATATTACGGTGTCCAGAAGGTCTCAACTCTATCGTTGGCAAGGCTTTTCGGCTCTTCTACCCCTGTTTGCTTTGGGGAAAGGCGGGTGGAGTAGAAACATAGTAATCAAATCCCCGAGATGGCTCCCGAGCGTACCCCCAGCTGAGTATCACCTGGCCTCAAACCTCTCTTACAATTTTCTTTGGGAGGAAATTTTCTTCTTCTTAGGAGGACGGTCCTCGTGTATCCAATCCTGATAGTCCCTTTCAAGGCAGTCGGGGCAGTCACAGATATCCCACCAAATGTGCTCTACAGCTGGTGGTGGATTTGGGACCTCGAGTTGGTCTTTGGAATGACTTTGAGTTGAGCTGAGGTCTGCAGGGAGATCTGCTTGTTGGGCTCATCGGGAAGCAAATGGTTGGACTCGCCGGGTAATGAAAGGTATTAAGAAGCCGGGGGAACAGGCACATATTTGTCCTTGAAGGGAGCCCCGGTCGGTTGGGGATTGACAATGTTCCGAAATGACGTGTTGCCTCTTCGATCCCAGCTGTTTGTTTATTACAGGTGTTCCTCGAGAGCCCTGATGGCTAACCATATTTCCTCTGTTGTTTCCCAATCTCCGTTCCCCTTACGATTTGGCGGGATCGGTATCACTCGAGAGGGACACACGATGGGCTGGCGAGGTATGCTTAGAGCTGCTCCATCTCGGCTAGCTTGTTGGAATGGCGGCCCTTTGAATTGCTTTGTTTGGGGCTAGTTGGCCTGTAAGTCGACGGGCGGGAGTCCGTGGTGGAGACATAGGAATCTTGTGGTGGCATCTTGGAGTAATCGGGCGGGCGAGAGTGGGATGAGGGCTTTCTTCCTTCTTTACGGTAAAAGTGCCATCGGGATTGAGGCTGGCGGCCAAACCATGGCTCTTAATAGCCTCCATAAGGCTATCCAGGTGTGCTTCTAGTTGCAGTCTCATCTGTTCGACTAACTGATTCCCTTGCTGTTCTGTCTGAGGGTCCCGGAGGCGGAGTGATGTTGTCCCCATCATTACCAGCTGATGCAGACATTCTAAAACCCGGAGTCGGAACAAACGGTGAAGCTGACGACGCGCTTGACTCTTCCCAACTGATCAAACGGTGACCCGGTGCCCGAAACCAAGCTTTGTGAGGAGCTGCGGGGGAAAAGGCACGAGGGTTCAGATGTCTGGGGATAGAAGGAGGGTAGGTGTTTGGGCTTTGGACTCATGCAACTTATGCGATTATTTGTTCTTGTTTACTTAAAACATGTTTTATTAACCTAATCAGTTAGAAAAGATTGCTCTTCTTTTTCGCAAACTACTCTGGATCCTGGATCAGTGGGCCCCATCATTACGTCTATAAGCCCCTCGTATTCCACCTGTATTTCGACTTCCCAAGGCGGACAGCCCCGGGCGAGGGTCCTATAGTGCAAGCGGGTCCCACCGGCCGAAAGAAAAACGATCCTAAAAGTCGGCGGATAATCGAGTCTTAACGAGCATTCGATGTAAATTACAGACAAAGCTGACGTCAAAGTCGAGATCATGTCCGAGGGCTCGACAAAAAGTCGGCATGTTTCGGACTGATAAACGTCCACGATTGATCTTGACTTGTCATCAATTAGGCCGTAATTAGGCATGGAATAATCATTAATCCTTGATGACTCAGTGTCATCTTTGGGAGTCGATGTATAATTTGTGCCGATCAAAGTCAGCGCCGGTCAATATACGGTCAAAGCCCGTGACGGAAAATCGGCGGGACTTCGGCGATTAGGGTCCCGAAAGATATTGACTTGGTATGCCGACTAAGGCTTGAAAGGAAAGGTCTATACACAGACAGAGGCATGACACGGGAACCCGGACTAAAAACCAACCGGGTCTCGGACAAAGTGTGTACTGAGGACAAGTGCATGGTCGACACGAGGCTCCATGGGATGTTTGGGTAGTCCCGTGCTTGCACCGAGAGGCGTAATAAGACCAAACGGGCCGCTACAGGGATTTTCCCGGGTCAGGGACGTAGTGTGCAGTGTAAGGTCACGTGCGCGTAGTGTGCAAGCAGTCTATCTTCTTTTTCTAAGTAAAATAGAAATTTTCGGATGTGTCTTAAAAAGTATGATGCATGCACAAAAATGATTTTTTATTTGAAAATGATTTTTTTTTGAAGTCTTTTCTTTTTTTTTTTTTTTTTTTTTTTGAAAATCTCTTTTTTTTTAAAGCAAATGAACACATAAGCACATAAACACATAATTCAAAATTCAAGGCAACGAGTCCGATAGTCAAAATTTTGACTTTTTTCGAGGCGACCAAAACAACACGAAAATGTGAAAAATCCACACACACACAACAAACGGTTTCAAATGCCGGGACGGAAGCTTGACCCTCAAAAGTTTTTTTTTGAAAAGATAAAACTCGTTTCTTCCCCAGCGGAGTCGCCACTGTAACGATTGGGTCCCATTTTTCCGAATGATTGGTATTTTTATTTTCTTTGAAAATCAATCGAAAAAATACGGAGTCGCCACGCCATTTTTATTTTAAGGGCCAAAAATTTGAAAAATGCCAGAAATTAGAGATTTGGGTTCGGAGGTCACGTTACACGCCGGGAAGAACGTTAGTGTTCACCCGGAATGACTCGTAAAACGAGTCTTCCAAGCTTAAAAACCATTTGTGTGTGTGTGTGTCCCTTTGGCCAAAATCAGTTCAAACTGAGAAAACTAAAAATTGGGAGCTCTTTATTAGACTTTAAACAAGTCCCATGATTTTGGTATGATTTTTGGGTTGAGTTTTGGTACTCAAAAGATTTTTGAAGTTGAGAAACCAATTCTGCCAGAATGAAAAAGGCAGAGGACACTTGATTTTAAAATGGGTTTAAGGGCTTTAAAACTTCAAAATCTGGGGAAAGTCCGAGAATGAAAATTGTTCAAAACACCTTAAATAAGGTTCCTGTAAAAGAACTTTCCCATTTGGATATGATTTGCTGGACCAAAATCTTCTGGAAATCTCAGATATGAAATCTGGATTTCCAGAGACTGAGGAACTGACCTTTAAAAGATAATTTGAAAAAGGTGATTTTACTCACGAAAAAAATAAATTAAAAATATTTCTGGAAAGATCTGGATGTTGGAAACAAAAAGTGTTTTGTAGTCAACACCAAATTCCAAGTTTCTGTATGTCCAAAAAATTAGACCATGGACAGAGGTCTTAGAGAAAGGCTACTGGACAGCAACTTCCTCATGAAGAAAAACATGATTTTAAAAGGGGTTTGGCATCCATGATTGTCCCCATTTCCTTAGGCTTTGATTAGTAGTCACTAGAAATTTTAGTGGTGATCTACTATATCAAGCCATCCTTAGGGTACATTAGGACTTAAGCATTTCATTTGCTTGGGAAGGGGAATTTTATCCTTTGAAATCAAGATTTGATGTATGAAAATGATTTTTAGGATTTAGAAAATGTGTTTGCAAGTAAGTAAAGACACTTTGAAAAGAATGTTGATCCTTTTAGAGGATCATCCATGGAGATGAACTTCCATGGTGATCCTCTTGGATCCTAAGAGCAAGAAATGAACAAAATTACATCTTCAAAGTTTGAGATGCAATGCATGTATGAAAGGAGATTTAGGGTTGGGAGAAGGAGAGGTTATACCTATCTTCTTTTGATTTTTTCAATTTTGAGGCTTGAATGTTTAGGAGTGTTTGAGGCTTTGAATTTGAGAGTGATTAGTGAGTGAGATTTGGGAAAATAGTCAAGAGAAAAAGGTGACAATTCTAGGGAATTCTCCTTTGTTTTCTCAAGCTCTATTTTCGCCAAGAGTCTTGTTGTGAATTTGTGTTCTCTCTCTCTCTTTTACGAGGCTCGAAGGGCTTAATTTATAGGCCTCATGCAAAATGCCGCTTTTCATCTCGCGTGGGATCATAGTGGAAGCGTGCAGCTTTGTTCATTGCCAATTGCACGGTACCAGGCTTTGGACACACAAGGAATATCTTTTGAAAATTCACTTGGCATCATATGCTTTGAGTCCAACATTGCTATACTTCTCCTTCGATCGTCAATCCTCCTTGACTTTTCAGCCTTACGAGTACCGGTAGCTATTCTCTTCTCCCACCTCGATGGCTGCGCCTCCGGCCACTCTTGGCCTGCTCGACTTGCATAGTCAAAGCTGCATCCACAAATAGCGATCGTAGTTAGCTCGCGACAAATAATTACAGATCGAAAAGAGAGTAACAAATACGGCGACTAAAAGTAGCGGTATAAGAGTATTCAAAGAAAATAACCAATACCTCGCAGTGCCGAGATGAGGCCGGACAGTTTCTATCGCCAGGAAATTCTTCGTGGGAGATAGCCCTCCTTATCAAAATGAGACCGGCAAGGATTGGGATCTACGCTAACCCGTCGAATGATAGCCTCGTCCATACCCCATCTTCGGATAACGATGGCTCACTGACCAAATCGATCACGCAGTAAGGGCAAGTACGTCACCGAGCTTCGCCACTTCAACTTACGAACAAATTATGGGCTAACCACCGTAGGAAGAGCTTGAGGGGAGGATCGTTCGAAGTACCGGCTCCATCTAAGCTTTGGCGGGAGCTTCTCGAGCCTCTTCATTATCATTTTGAGGGGAACGACATCATCATTATGATCGAAGTCAGTCTCCCAAGTCCAGGATCGATCAAATCCCGGTGGTTTTGGAGCCGGCCGGATTCGCGTATGGGGCTAGACTCCAAGGTTTTCCCCCAAGATATTTCGAAGGCCTCCGCCTCCTCTACATCCGTCGATCAACATCTGAGGCTCAACTCAAACCAACTTGAAGGGCTCCATCCCATCCCACAGGAATCGTCCCAAAGCACCAACCTTGGGCAACAACAACTTTGCCGATCAACGGCCTCCCTTCTCTCTCGCTTTGGCCCGGAAAGCATTGGCCTTCCCATGGAGCTCTACTTTTGCTCCTCCTCCGATCGAGCCTAAGCCTGGAATGCGGTTCACATGTTTGCACTGTTGCTCTAGAGGTAAGTTACTACATAGACAAAGAAAAAGAAAAGAAACAGCTTAGCAAAGTGTGGTCGAGCCGAGACAAAGACAGAGTAGTGAATAAAAAGTGCGAGTAAAAAGAAGTAAGATAGATGGCGGTTTACCACCAACTTCGCTCCCCATTGATTCTCTGATGGCAATCGGGCGTTCTTTTGGCGCCGGCACTTGTCCTCAAACCTACTAAAGGCATGTGTCACCCAAATACTCGGGATATGTAGGACCCCTTACTACCAAGGCCAAAGGAGCCGCATCATCATCTCCTCACCTCCAATCATTCCGGCTTACTTATAAAGCTATCCTTATCCATCCGAAGAGACGGCGGGTTTATAGTGCCCGCTTTGAGCTACCAACCTACGGCCTATCAACCAAGTCTTTACTCCGAGGGGCGAGGGACCCCGAGTAATCCTCCTCCTTCATCATCCCCGAAATTACTCTTGGGCAGAATGGAAATCCCACCTTTCTCTACTCTCCACTTGGTATTCACATGTGGTTAGTTCCACCCTGTTACTTTCTCTGCAGAAAATTTATGAAAAGTTTTGGGGGTGTTCCTTAAAGCGAGGGGTACTAAACCCACGAGTCCTCTTGTCATATGCAACCTTAAAAAACTCACTAGCAAGACGTTGGGCACATGGCTCATATCCCAAGAACCTACACACCATGGCTAAAGCGAGATGAGCACCCTACTGAGGGTTGAAGCTCTAGCTGCGTGGGGATAACTCCCCAGCACTCCCGGGAACTCACTGAAAGCAAATGAGTTTAGAGGAAGGCATAGCTAGAAGCTTTCAAATTGGCCGTAGAAAAAAGCCACCCTAGTAGGGTCTCTAACTTTGTCCTCCCCGGCTAAGTCTATCAAATTGTTTGGCCGAGTCGGGTGGGTTAAGCGGAAATTTGAATTCCTCTTTGTCGATCCCATAATGTCTTGAGTATAGTGATATTCGAGCCTATCTTTTGAGCCACTTCCTCCCGAGTTTTTTGGCTTGGGGGCCACGTAGCCCCTACTCATTTTGGCCTAGAACAGTTACCGATGAACAGGCGTCAACAATGTTGGTAGAAGGAGAGCTTGTTTGTAGCGGAGAGGTCGTCGCCACTTTCTTGAGTCGAGCATATACGAAGAACAAACAAGAGGAAACGGGGAATCGAGTCTTGTATGCGGACTCAGGGACCTAGGGGACCTATCGATGGGCGACCTAGATTTCCACAGGAAATCCTTTTTTATTAATAAGAAAGGAAGGTTTGATAGAATCTCTGATGTAAACTAAAACTATATGGTCAAGCAATTCATGAAAAAGATGAAAGGACACAACTGCTTGGGTCTTCGGTTCCTAAATCACCTAGTGTTTCACCTACGGGCAAAGCTAGCTCGTAAAGCGCAAACCCCACTGTGGTCAAGATGGACGCATAAACTCCTCAATGGTTATTTCCTTCCACACTCCTCCTAAATGCCTTGCTTATACTCTACGATTGACCAAGAAGCGGTAGCCCATACCAAGCTCCGGGTTCACGTACTAAAGGTCCTAGCCATGGAAAGAATCAAAAGGAAAGCCAGAAATTAAACCTAATATGAAGAATTAGAAGGTTTACCTTACTTAAATCGGTGAAAACTGAGTTTCAAAAAGGATCGAAAAAAAATCTCAAGGAGCTGGCACGGAGACGATGGAAT